>JACBWW010000037.1:3546924-3589127 GCA_020086605.1 Lanius collurio | reverse complement strand
CAGCATCTCTCTGTAGTTCCTTTTTTATTGCTGCCACTGCTAAACTACTTGGTGTTACCAAGACAGGATGATCCACGCTCAGGCTGCAGAGAAATTTATAATATGAATTGGGAACAATATTTGGAACCCAGGTGCACAGAAGGACACAAAGGAAAATAAGAGTAGATTGCCTGTTGCCACTGTGACTGTAGTAAGTCTTGTTTCAAAAGATTGAGAGGATGGATTTAATATAAACTGCAGAAATACGATGTTTAGAGTGGCAAGTCATCATGAAAATTAGAAAATATATTTAGCCCTTACAAGGGCACTGCATTTAGAGTATTATATTTTTAGACTCTCAGTAAGCCAGGCACACACTGTCTTACATCCCCTGACATTTTCATTATTTGAGGCTGCAAGTGGACATAAATATTATTGCAGAATAACAAAGCAAAACCCAGAAAAACCAACTTAATTTACCTTTGAGTTTTAATAATTAATATTTCTGCATACATGAGGGGAATAATGACACACTGTTTTACTGTAATTGAGCCAGAACTTCCTGAGAGGCCAACCCACAAAATCTTTGGCTGGGGACAGCATTTTACCAGCAGTGGAAGCCACCCCAGGGACCACAAAGGGAAACCCTGAAGTGCTTGAGAGCATCTCAAGGGCAAGGAATGGGATCAGGTATCAAAGCTTATGGATGGGCTCAGCCCAGAGGCTTGGTTAATGGATTTTAATGGATTTTTGCATCTCACAGTGACAGGTTTTCCCTGTTATCCATTATTGAAGTAAGCATTCCCTTTAAAGCACTTGAACAGGACTGGTGTGGGTGTCCTCTGACCCCGCTGTGCCACCAGCAGCAGCTGCAGGAGAGGACACTGGGAACACTGGAGGGTGGGGTTGGCCACAGCAAGGTCTCCATGCAGGCATTTGAGATCCAAATCCAGTGGATGTGATGGGGAGACTGTTGGATTTCTTCTGCTTCTCATCTGACTGCATCATCAGTGATGCCTGGCTACAGGAGCAAAGCAGATATGCAGAATAAAATCTATTTTGCCATTAACTTCTTTAAAGTTTAATGCAAGAGGAAGTGCACCACCAGGAGCAAATTACAAAAGTCACCCATCCCTGACTTTGATAGATGTTCTCCTCACAAACTCACCACACACTGTTTTATGAACTAGATTGTTTGCCTAAGTCATCAGCTTATGATTGATTAGAGAAGCAAAATGAGAACATAATCACTTCTACATATCTTGCTTACTACAAATAAGAAAGTTTTGTACAACAATTTATTAAAAGCTGATTAGATTAAAACAAATTGTATGGTTGGGGCCCTGAAAAATGGTTCTTTTGTATCAAAATACTTGGTTAGGTGGGGTGAGCAGAGCAGCCAGTGAGGACTGGCTCTATGTCCACATCCAAGTGCTGGGGCAGGAATTGTTTACTCTGGGAGTGATCAAGGGACATCAAGGAAATTCAATTTTTGTGTCTATTCCAAGCCAACTGCCGATGCCATCAATAAAATAATTATTCCTTTGAGAAGTTGGGAAATGTTCTTTCTTGCTGTTTTTCAATAAGTGAGACAGATAGGATTATTGACATGGAAAAAAATCCTAAACTGTAATTTTTCTGAGTTTTGTACTGACAGCAATTTTTTAATGTAGACATCCTGTTTACAATATAAATTCCAGGTTTGATGAAAAAATGCATACATTTTATTATGTGTGGAATAAAATGTTTAATCTGAAATCTAGGAATTAAGCTGGAACACATTTGTTCCTCTTTCCCAATGGTTTTGCAGGATATATTTGAGCCCCAAATGTAGAACAAGTATTGAAGCAATACAATATAACTTGTCAATTTTAAGGAAAAAAAATATGGTCATGCTAAGCAAAAGAGATTAAACACTATGAAAAATGAAACTATATTGAAGAGCCATAGATTTTAAGAAAAATATGCTCCCAAAGTATCCAAAACTGATTCAATTTAATCTATAACCAGTCCTGAGCAAGAAGGTAAAATTGACTCTTGAACAATATATGAATAAAAAACATCTTTGGGCAAGGTCCTGTCTTTATCAAAGTCTTATAAACTACTCAATTTCCTTTCAAAACTCAGTGTCTCTCTCTCTCCTCTCTCTCAAATTGTGAATGATGGGGAAATGAGTAAGGGAAAGGCCCTGTTCTTCATTTGGAGAGGACAAATTGCCCTTCTTGGCAGATCCCTTAGCATGGGGATGGGACCGTGTAATGCAACAAGGGAGGTGAGTTCTCTTCCACCTCCCAGTGCTTGTAGAAATGAGTCACACATTCCCAAATTACACCCCAAGAACACAGTCATCTCCAAAATTAACTTACCATTGCTGTCTGCAGCCTGGATATCTCTACTGTAGCAGAAACCATCCCATTGCAGGAGATCCACCAAATTCAAATGAATTGCAATTATGGCAGGACAGAAATAAGATATGGTAGAGGTATTTCAGCTTATTTTTGCTTTTTAATAGGGTCTGAAACACTGTGTAAGCAGTCCTGGTAGGATGAAGTGTTAGTGACTGATTTAGTGTCCCTAAACTGAACACATCTTTCACACTGAGTTAAAATCACTTTGTTTTAAATAAAAGGGATAATTTAACTTAAGTAGACCTTTCACTGCATAGCATGGTGGTGGGTTTCTCAGCAATATTAGAAAATTTCTAAGCTCTTCTGGTGATACTTTACCAAACTCCTCTTTTCTATGAACATGTTTTCAGCAGGAAAAGAAAATACAGTAGTATGTAGTGAGAACTGGAGTAGTTTTAATTGCATAGCTTTATTTGCTAGCTTTAGATGCAGAATGATTTCTAAGCATGTAATTAAACTTACAGGCGCTGATGACTTCTTACTTAAGTGGCTTAAAATTTAGCATGTGCTTTTGTTGATTGATAGACTGGTTAACGAGAAGAACCCTGCTTAACCATCCAGCTGGCTGCAGGCTTGGCATGGCACAGAAAATGAAATGATATCTATAAATTTGCTGTGGTCAGGGTGTGTTACAACTCTATTTATCATCAGGAAATTATCAATTCAGCTGTTGTTTTAAAACATTTAAAAATATTTTTCTTTTAATAGGGGAGAAAAATACTCAAAGCTTTATTTTTATATTTTTAATATAATTATTTCATTTCTCAATAGTCTCTGCCTGTTATCCATTATAAAGAATTCCAACTTATTTCATATGAAAGACAGGCTTATTAATGTCTCAGTGCTGCACAACACATCATTAGAACTCAGATATAGTCATTACCCCATGCTACAGTGCTTCGGATTATTAATATTTCACCCACTATGAGGACACAGGAGATGTGCCACTGATGCATGCATTTCTAAGCCCTGTGATGGATTAAAGAAGAGATGCCTGGATACAAAGCACAGCAACACTGTCCTGGCCTTTTTTGCAGACTTCTTTCAACATTCAGGGAGGTTTTTCTGTTGTTCCACCAAGCATGTGCTAATTAAACCGATGGGAGGACTGAGAGCTAATTGATGACAGGATGGGTTTCCAGAAGTGCTGTGCTAAAGGGAGTAATGTTAGATTGGCTTTTGAAAACTCAGGGGTTCAAGTTCTGACACGTGCAGGTTCAATAGACCAGAGGCTGAACAGGACCCAATCCCCAGACACTCAGCAGGGAGGCTCTCAGGGCAGTTCTCAGAGAAGTTCATCTCCTGGTTCCCAGCAGAGCAGAGAGGGCAGAACACATGAAGGGACACAAACACTGCCTGATCCACATGGGCCCTGGAGAAGGCAGATGTGCCATCTCCTGAGTGCAGTGGGAATCCTGCAGCTGTGTATCCCAGACCAGGAATTCCTCCCAGATGTGCCATCTCCTGAGTGCAGTGGGAATCCTGCAGCTGTATATCCCAGACCAGGAATTGCTCCCTGGGCTCACACAGGAGAGGCAGGTGCATGATGCTGGACACAGCACACTGACACTCACAAGCAGCCTACAAAGCTGAAGATGTGGGGTCACAATTGATGCTGTGTAATGATTTTGTCCCGCTGCACAGTGCAGTGATGTACAGATACATGGTATACACACTGCTGTGATGGGGGTCAACACAGGGCTGGAAATGGGAGAAATCCCTGCAAAGATGGATTTTAGCAGCATAATTGATGGTATTCCTCAGCTTAGAAGAGATTTCAGTCCCAGGTTGCTGTAAGTGGAGCAAAGTGGTTGCAATGAGGTTTATAACTGTTAATTACTTTTAGACTAGATGAGATAACCTGAGGGCTGTCTATTGTGCTGGTGTGTCCCTGCCTGGGCCCTGGGTGTCCCTTCTGTCAGTGTGACTAAATCCCCTTTTTGTTTTCAGTTTTGCTCAGGGGTAGATGAGTCTTAAATATGACTGGGCAGATTTTTATCACCAGCCAACATGAGAACTTTAGTTCAGTGCTTGGCTCATTGAACTTTTCTTTGGTACTACACAATGGTTTTATAATTATTATTGACTGAATTGTCCTTTTCAATACTTAATCCCCTTGTATTTTGCTGACCAAGGCAGATGCCCTTATCTCTGATATCTGCAAGATACCCCTTGAGTTTTCTGTATTCTCTCCTTGCTGCAGAACAAACTTTGATTATGGAAGTTTCATGTATAAAATGAATGAGACAGTAATTGTGCTAGAAGAAAGTAGTGTGAAATGGAGACAGAAGAGAGCCCTGAAACACTGGAAACTGGAATTTAGTCACACCATCTTCTGTACCAGCTTCTTTTCTTGCATTTGGCAGAGTTTAAACTGTGTAAAGTGGCTGAATATACATTCTCTCTTCTGAGCTTTTCATGTTGTCTTTCACAATAATTCCTCTTTTACTAATGCATTTTAACAATTAAATTAAATTTCATAATTGGCATTTTTTATTCCCCCTGCATAGAGGCTGGCAGGGCTGTATTCTCAGGTGGCTGATTCTGCCTAAGCCCTGTAGTGCTGTAGTTGTGAAGTCTGGATTTCTGCTGTTTTCTAGGAGAAAAAAAAATCATGCTCCTATAATGGTAGAGTTTTTTTATTATTATTATAACAAATTATTTTTGTTACAGCACAATAATTTCATTTTAATTGAATGCTGCTGTTTTGTCATGGGATTGTGTCCTCCTTCCATTTTAAAGGGAAATGGCAGCACTTTCCAAGAACCTCTTTGAGAGGAACTGCACCAAACACATTTTTGACCAGCACAGAGAGGAAAAGCAGCTGGTAGTGGCTATTTTCCATATTTGTGAGATGAAAGCAAAGCAAGTGAGAATGAGGGGAAGGCAAAAACACTGTCATGGGATA
This sequence comes from Lanius collurio, assembly GCA_020086605.1. NCBI lineage: Eukaryota > Metazoa > Chordata > Aves > Passeriformes > Laniidae > Lanius > Lanius collurio. The sequence continues at coordinate 3,583,832 of JACBWW010000037.1, read as the reverse complement.
AGCCATGCACTGTTACAGGCCACCTTCCAAGTGCATCTCCCTCCTTGAGCTGACCCAGCATCCTCAGAGGAATTGTCCACCTCTGTCAATGGATGATGTCTGGAGCTCTGAGGGTCCTTGATTAAGGAGAATGTTCCAATAAGTGAGTTTGAACTCAGAGATTCTCATTAAGCCTTTTACTGTTTTACTTTTCCTCTGCAAAAGAAGTTCTTGCCTAATGGCCCATGTACCCAGGGTTTCAGAGAAATCCAGAGCACTTTGACATCTGGCCCCCACTGACTTTGCTCCTTAGTTATGAGAGGGGTTAATCCAGATCATTTCCATGAGCACTGCAAAAGCAATTTGCTCCCCAAATAAGACACTCATGCTGCTGTCTGTGTTTATTGACTGGTGACAACTTCAGAACTGTTATCTATCATGATTCCTGCAGCTCAGCAGGTAGTAAACATTCTCTTTACTACAGCATATTGAGCAGAATTGGTATGCAAGTCTATTAGCAAAGCTTGTAAACACTTGACTAAACGTGGCTCAATTAGCAAAGAATAATGGGGCAATAAGTAAAGTGTGTGCAATTTTATCAACTCTGCAGCTCAGTGACGTGTACAGCATTATCAGGAAGGCATAAAGAGCAATTATCAGTATATCTCACTGAATCCTTGCATACCACCTTTGACTAAATCACAAAGGTATGTCAGAAAATCAGAAAAAATTATTAACAGCGTTAGCACAAAATGCAGCTCAGTCAGGTGCATTTGTTCATTATTTAGCAAACGTGTGTGACTTGGTTAATTAAGAATATTAAAATGTGACATCTGGAGTATGCTATTAAATTATTGAAACAAGGTTGATCACTAGCAAACAGTACACAAACAGCTCCTTCATGTATATATGTACAAGATAATTTTTAAATTATGTAAATATGAGTGCATTTGAAATAGTGCTTTATAATCAGCACGTGAAATGGGCGCTGCCAGGAACTTCTTTATTGGATCCAAGCTTGGCTTGGCCTAAGGTTCAGGCAAACATTTGAAGACTAAGATTTTGATTCAGCTGTAGCAAAGCACAGGCAGCTGCCCTCAGCATTTCATTTTCTGCCAGCATTTTTAGTTGCTTTTACACCTAGTTCATTCCACAGCCTCATTTCTTGTTTTTATGCTGTGGATAAAAATGAAAATGAAATGTGCATGCAAAAGCCTGTGATATATAAAGCTATTCCATCTTGTGCTGATGCAGAATTGCTCTTTAAGAACCTGTGTTGCAGTTCTGTGCTGCATTATCAGAAGTCTGATGTTCTCAGCAGACTGTGCCTGTTGGAATTTGCTTTAGGGGTGTGCAAAGAAAGCCAAAGGAGAAAGGAATGTGTCCACCACCACCCCAAGTCCTGTAGAACACCTTGCTCCCTTCAGGGATTATTTCCCTTTTCCTTCCCACCAACAGGAAATCAGTACTTGACTTTCCCCTTTATTAATGATCTTGGTGCCAGCCCCACTGTGGTTAGATCTGTGATGAATCTCTTTGGAAGCACGGAGTGAAGGTGGTACCTGCATTTTCTGCATCCCACAAGGAATAGTCAGTAAAAGGCCATTCTTGGTGCTCAGAGAAGAAGCTGCTTTGGCAGCCTGAAGACCACCCTCTGCAGTATTGTGCATGTCTTGGCTGCCACAGTAAGATCAGGAGAAGAAACACAATTAAAGGGGCAGTTTGGGTTTAATCTTTGACCTCTTTGAAAATAAAAATCAGGATCTGGTATAATGTAGATGTTGTAGGGGTATAATAACCTCTCAGGACTATTGGAAACTTTGGCAATATCTGTAGCAGCAAAATATATATTGATGGTATCAAGGATTTTGACTTTAAGACATTTAAAGGTCTGCTTCATTAAAGGATTATTAACCATGAGGTAACTGGAGACTTCTGCTTCCTTTTAGTTTCTCTCCACACTTTCCTTATCTGGCTCAGGAGTTGGAGAGTGTTGCTCCCAGTAAGAGCAGTATCATCAGATAATAATATTAGATGGGTTGGGATCTGCATTTTCTGCCCCACTTTCTCATCCCCCACCCATTTCCCTCTCCAGGAGCAGAGAGCTCACAGGCAGGGTGGCTTTGCACCTCAGCTGTCCAAAGCCTGGCTCACCAGCAGCCCAACAGCCCTGATGACTTTGGTTCAAGTTTCAGCTCCGTGAGGGAGCCAAGTCATCCCCAGCATGGCATTTCAGGAGGAAATAAAGCAGAGAAACAGAGAGAGCACAATATTCAGACTCCATTCACTCACCCTGCTCTTGCAGAGAAGCCATTTCCAGTGGTGCCATCAATAAGGAAACTCCTAAAGGGGGGTGAATTTTACTCCAACTCATTCATTAGTTGAACTGTGAGGTTGAAAATTTTACTTATGCTCTATTTACATGCTCTATTCCCATTTGGTTGAGCTATATGGCACATTCACATGTGAATATTTAAGTTATTCAAGCTTCAGCTCAGCAAAATCAAGGCTGAGTATCCCCAGCCAGGGCAGGGATCTGTCACGCTGCATTAGGTGACTGTATTTCTTATGACAAAAAGAAGATTCCTTAAGGCCTCAATAAACTGCCAGGGAGACCTCTGGAGCACCATGGATCTTCAGCCTGGGGGGCTTTTTCCATCCTGAAGCCATTAAGTGTGGCATTAACTACAGCATATCAATGGGTTCCACAGATTACAGCCACAGGAGGTACTGGGAACTTGCCCCCTCTTACATTGTTTGCAGAAATGCATTCCTGTTGTGAGGATTTACGTTTTCATTACAGAACAATTCCCATAATAACAGCCATTGAATAGGGATGCTTAATGTGGAGTACAGGAGGAAAAAAAATAGAACCATGCTTCGAGTTATAAGTTTTGATTGAATGAATGGCTACTTTATAAACTTTCATTACTATGATTTGGTCTGAGGGAAATAGCAGCCTGTCAGTTTTTCCAATGGAAAATTTAATCAACAGAAAATGAAGCATTAGGAGGATGAAAAGGCTGCTGGCATCATTCTACTGGAACCTCATAGCTTTTGTCTGCCTTTCTCTGCCTTTAACTGTCACTAAAACTGTGGGAAAAACAAAAACCCTCCAACAATATTTTTAGTGTTAGAGAATCAAGGCATTACTTTACTCTGGCCAGGATGTGCAACAGAAATAATTTTACCCACACATAGCCCGGGTCGTGCAGAGAAAATCATTCCATGACAAATGGATCTTATTAGACTTTTCACATAGTTTATACAGCCCAAACCCATAGAAATTCATTGGTTCAATGATCATTGGTTCCAAGTTGCTCAGTTCTTAGTATTTGGTTTCCCCTTGGATATGTATTTCTTCAGCTATGATGCTAATTACAACCTCATTCTTCCCTTTCCCAGTCCTGGTGCCTCCAGCCATGCCAGGGGTGTTGTTTGGAGCTGGTGGTCTGTCCCTGGCCATTAATGGTTGTTACCTTCTGTGTCCCTTCTGTGCCACTCCCAATCTGGTGAGGAGTTAAGCTCATCAGGCTGTCAGATGGTGGAACACTGCCCTGGAAAGAAATTTAAATTCCCCTCTGCCCTGATGAAGGCGAACATAGGTTGGGTTTGATGATAACAAAGGCCTTTTCCAACCTAGTTCATTCTATGATTCTCTGAGAACTGACTAACATAACATTAAAAAATTTCAAATTTTATATCATCTCCAACATAACAACTTGGGGTCTTGGGATCCTGTCCCCTTTTCCTTGAGTTGCTGCTGGGATTGTTGCAGGAGATGTGTTGGGAGCTTTCACAGACCCTGCAGAGGTTCTTGAGAACTTTTTTCACCATCCTCATGCAAAATTTGATGTTCAGTCACCTCCAAGACATGGAGACTGAGTGAACAGCACTTTTTGTGGCTCTCTGCTAAACCCTGCTCGACATGAAGCTGTCCAACATTAATGCAGGTTTGTGAAGGATATTCCCTCAACTAAAAGAGACCTTGTAATATACATTGGCAGAACATATGAATTATATCTATGCTGGTTTTTCATCTTTATTTTTCTCATGGCAATTCTACTACTTTCATTCTGCATATCTTTTTTGTTTATATTTCATCACAGGCTCAGTCATCTTTGTTTAAACTTTTTTTCCGATGATTTTCTTCTTTTCCCCATGTTTCTTCCTGTTGAAAACTCTGATTTTACTCATAGCATTAAAGCACTTTGAAGGAAATCTTCCATATCTGCCCCAATTCTAAATTCTCACAGCAATTTGCTGGTACATTTATCTTTCATTTAAGTTGCTAAATTATTTCTATTCCCTTCTGTTGCACTGTCATTTTTTCCCAAATATCCATCAGTTTCAGTACTTCTGTGCTTTAGAGATGAACAATAACAACTTCAGGCAGTGTGCTGTATTAAATTATTTATTCTGCTGTCCTTATCAGGAGCCTGGTAGTCTACAAACTCAGAACTGTACAAGACATACAACAAAGGCTTGGAAATTTAGACTCAGAGTGCTTTTGGTCATAGAACTATGGATTTAAACACATGAAAACAAGGGGTCATGCTGATAAATTTATCATTTAACAAGTTTTTTGGACCAGTGTATTGGAAAATCTGTGTCTGGTTATCACAGCACCCTCCAAAGAGCATCTCTAGAACTTCCCTCTTGCAGGCCCCTCATGGGTTTTGGCCAGATTCAACATGATTTTTCAAACTACTCTTTATCTAACAGCTTCTCCCATTATTTGAATTACTGTTAGTTGGCTTCACCCTGTTCATATTAATCATGGGTATGATTAATCTACATTAATATAAATTAGCAAAACCCCACTGCAGCAAAGCAACACAGTGAAGCACATTATAAGTGAAAAGCTACAGTTTAGGTGGGGAATTTTACCCTGTTAGTGGATGTCACCTAACATGTATTGCAGAGGCTGCCAGCATCAATTCAACACCTCATATGTGCCTCTGATGAGACCTGTGTCATCTGAGGATAAAAACATGAGCATGTCACAGCTTGGATTCTGTTTGGCTGCCTGGAATAGTCTGTAACTCAAAATCTTCCTGGTTTCTGGCAAGAAATCCTCATTAAGCAGACAAATCTGTGCGAATCCGGTCTCTGACGTCAAGAAATCCCAGACTTTGGGTGCCCCTCTCAGCATACAGGGCAACTTCTGTGCTGCTGGGAGCTGCAGCTGCTCAGCTGAAGTAAAATATTGAAGACACTCATTATGTGGTTGCTCACCTGTTGGGTACATGACCCTCTCAATCACTGCCTTTCTTTATCTGCCTCTCTCGTTCAAGCAGTGGGTGAGATCCTGCAGGCTCTCAGCTGGAGCTGAGCTCTTGGTGCTCCTGTTGCATATGGATCAGGGAATGATGCTGCAGCTCTGCCTTCAGCTCTGGAATCTGCTCTCCTGCATGGGAAAACAGCACTGTGCTCCAGCTGACCATTTATAAAGAAGTCAGGGGTTTTGATTGACTCCCACTTTTCATGGAAATTGCTCATAGACCCTAAATAAAATAATATTTATTATTAAGATTCAAAGTTTTAACCAGCCAAATACAGAAAAATCTATGGTTTTCCCCTGAATAATTTTGTCTGCTTATAGACTCGAGTGAGAGATATAAACTGATTTTTTCATGTGTTTGTGGTAAGACCCTGACTAACCTGACTAAGATCTGGCTAACCTTTTGAGGGCACCATTCTGGCACTGGTGATATGATGCCCAAAACTGGACAAGAAAATAAAACTCTATATTCAGACAGCTACAAGAGCAGGTATTTGTTTCTTTAGCACTGGGAGTGAGGGGGGTCTCTCTGCCACAAAACTCAATCTTCTTTAGCCTTCAGTTACATTGTGAAAGTCCTTCCACACAGCGTCATAATTACAATAGATCATTAGCATACTCATATTTGCATAAAGCTGTGTCATGGTTTTACAGCAGTTTGTTGCTTCTGGGCCTGTTCCTTCTGTGGTGGTCATCAGTCCTCTGGTGGTCTTTTGATGAAGTCTTCTGTAGTCTTCCAAACGTTTGAACTTTTAACCTCTGTTTTCAGTGCATGTCTGGTGCTTCTTCTTTTTCAGTCTAACTTGTTTTTATCTAATTTTGCAGTTTGCAAGTTCCATTAAAACTTGCTATCTTGCTCTTGATGGCTCATGTTATCTCACTTTGCTTTGTTATCTTGCTTGGTTATCTTGCTTGCTTTACCTGCACATCTTGTTAGGAGGTTACTTTTGGTTAACCTTTTGTACAAACCACATAGGCTTCAGACAAAGGAATGATATGTTCCAGTGGGATATATGCAAATTCAGTTCAAACCTCTCCAAGCACGACAGGAACTAAATGCACCACATAGCAGAGGAATTTTTTAACCAGTGGCTATTAAGCCTTTCTTCCATGACTAGATATTGCATCAACTAAAGAAAAATCCTGAAAGGTCTCTCTTGTTTTTCATTTCTGGAAAAAAGTCCTGAATTTCCAGGTTCACATTGCTGACAAAGCATCTCTTTTATTTTCCATTCCCCCTTAGAGCCTCAGCACAAGCAGTACTTTCTTCATCAATACATTTATTTTCCAGAGCAGCTTTGACATGCAGAACTAGCTGAAACAGAGCTATACTTTAGCACCTTCTAAGACACCCCTGTCAAGTTAGGATTTAGGGAAGATCAGGCAGTCTGTATGAATATAGCTAAATTTAAGTTGTGCAGAGAGAAAGAAGCACATTTCCATGCACCACAGTCAAAATTTTCACATTAATAAACTAAAGGCATGTGGAAACAGGGGGATGGTCCCAAGAAATCCAAACCACAAAGCTACATCTCTGTCTATGGCTAACCAGACCACAGGGCATCTTTGACAATCTTCCTGTAGTTTAAGGTCCTGTCTGTTAGGTGAGAAGTTCTCTGCTGCAATTGCCAGATCCTGGTCTGGCTGTGCAGTGTCCTCCCCAGAGACAGCTCCATTCACCTGCTCCTCTGAAGGGCTGAAGTGTAGATAACACACCTGCAAGGAGAAATAGAAAAGGAAGGAAGGAAAGTTGGGATGGTATCCCATATCCACTGGCACTATCAGGCTTCTCCTGAGAGGTTTCAGACTGGTTTGTTTTTGAGAGTCACTGCTTGTGCAGTGCTTGATAACAACCTACTTGAGACACTTGTGCATGGAGGACAAAGCTCTTCCATCACGAATGGCTCATCTTTCTCAATGGCATTTCTATCTGTTTTGAAGCTTAGGACTTAAAACCATCCTTCAAACTCTTAGAAAAAACTTCACTGGTGTTTGATGAGTGTATCTTTAGGTGCTGGAAGGATTCTTACTGCAGGGTGGCTTTAGGGTCCTTTCCCAGCCTAGAACCTGAGGGCTGCTGTTGCTGGGACTGAGGCAGTTGAAGTGATCAATGCAGATAAACCCAGTGAGCCTCTTCTGTGTGAGCTCCTTCCTAAATCCTCATCCTGCTTGGAAACACCCTCTCCTGTGAAGCACTGAGGGTATATGATCTCTTTATAGGATTTGGTGAAAAAACAAACTTTGTTTCAGAGTATCCTTGCTGAGCTGCATCAGCTGAGCTGTAATTCAGAACGACTTGGTGTTCATGTGGACACAGCAGATGTGACAAAACAGATTTTTCTGTATAGACACAGATGGAGCTGCGAGCCCTTGGAGTCTTGAGCACAGATCAGAAAAGCGAGCCTGTGCTCAGGCAGGTGGGGTGAGGATGGGCAGAGCAAATCATTCCCCTGGGGCATGACTGCTCCTTTCATGAGCTGCTGCTGGGGTGACAGAGCCCAAGCAGCCTCCAGCAAGCTCAGTCCAGCCTTAAAAGGCAGATTCCTGTGGGAAGAAGACATCTCTGTTTGTCTCATGTTCTCATGTGTTCAGTATTGAGGGAAGCGAGAACAAGTTTTACACGATGAAGCTTTGCCAGGTACAAGTCAAGTTAAAATCAGAGTTACAAAGCACCTGCTCACCTCTGGCCACCTTCCCTTCCCCATCCTTGGGCCAAGTAACACGACTGTATAAATTATCATAATCCATATCAAAATTATTTCCATGGCAAAGAAAATCTCCATGCAGACATTTCTGAAATACACACCAGCTTTTCCCGATAGAACCTTCTCTTTAAAACAAGCCTTTGGAAAGTTTAGTTGGTTTGTTTCAACTTCTGCTTTTTCAAGGAGATTTCTTCCTTCCTGGAAAGCACTGGGTACTTTTGGGGGGGGGTTCTGTGTGTATCAGCAGCTCCTGAATGCAGGACTTTGACAACCTAAGCACTTTCTTGAAATACATACTCTGACTCTTTCTCACCTCCTACATCAATCCTCTTGGTGACAGAGTGACACCAAGCCACTTTGTGCTCTTTGTGCCTTTTCTTCTTTCAAAGGATTTGGAGTTTTCCCCTTTTTTATCTTTTGTGTGCTCATCCCACTCACTGGTCTCTGGTTTTTTGTGTTTGATGATTTATTGATAAATAAAATATGTTCTGTTTCTCTATACAGTCTTAATCCTCAACCAAAACACCACAAAGTTCAATAAAAATCCAAGCCACCTGGAATAAACCCAGGAGATAGGAGCAGACAGTAAGAATGGAGAAGGGACTATTCTAATAATATGTTTTTTCCTAAACACTATTTCCTCATGCATTTATATGAGGTTTTCTAGACCTGACTTTGACCATGAGATATAAAATACCAAATAATTTCTGTTTCAATTACAAATTGTTGAAACTTCCTTTTCTGTTGGTCTGAATGTACACATATAAATATTAAAGAAATACATATGCATTTCTTTCTCTGCTGTTTAATTAATGGATGATCAGGGTCATAATCTGTCAGTCAGATTCAAATCTTAATTAAAAAAAAAAATGAAGATTTTCACAGCAACAGAAATGGTAAAATATCCAAGCTTTCAAATGAGCCCCTCTGTGCAAGCTCTGTAATAAACACACCTTCAACATATTCTGACCTCTTCATTTTTCTTTGCAAAGATTAATAATAGGTATCTTAGCAACGATGCTGTATTGTCAGCACATGTTGGGGACTTGGCAGCATTCAAGGTCGATCTGCAATAAGCTTAGATTGAATGCCATTAGCTAGATGCCACTTTGCCTCTGGATTTTATTGCTAAATTTTTATTCCAGGAGGGGGGAGGAAATACCATGATGACACAGTTAATATTTGGACCACAGCAGAAAGGTCTGGATCACTTACATGACTTGTATGTTGTAAAAGCCCCATAATAAATTATATTTCAACCATTTGAAAACTGAATCTATTTGGGGTAATTTCTGCATGGAGTAGTCATTAAACTGCATGCAGTTATAAATGCAGTGATTATGGGTTTGATACACAAGAAGAAGACAACTCTGAACCTGGAGAATCAGGGACATTTGGTCAGCTGTTGGCTGACTCCTCTGGGAAAGCCAGAGCCACAAGATGATATTGGTGCCAAAAACAGGGATGATGTAACTGCATCAAAAACTTTTAAATACAGAATCTCTCTTTGGCTACTGCACAAAAAGAGACATTGAACAAAACCTGTATGTGGGTGTTAGGGCAATGATGGGTTTTGCTAAAAAGGGGCAAAAATTAAACTCTGTTTATAGTTCTCAGACTTTCAAAAACCTGGAATGAGGGATTAATGCAGGCAGTTCATCCTCATGGCTACAGGAGAGACAACCAGTGAGAACATCCTGGGTGCATGGTCTGCCCCTTCACAATATTTGATTAAACCAGCAGTGAACTTCCATTGCCTTTTGAGAGCAGAGGGATCTCACCCCAAATTTGATCAGTTAAGAGAGAAAAATGAGCAGCACTCAGGAAAGTGATATGGATGGAACCTTTAAGGGTCCAGTCACCAAACTTTAAACCTGCTGTGACCAATCAGACAGGCAGAGCTGTGTAAGTCTAGGGTAGTTCTCAGAGTACTAAATAACACACGACAGAGTGTTGGAAATTTCTTCTGGGAGCTTTAAAATGCTGTAACATTTAATATCTGTACCTGGGCTAATCCCTGTCCAGCAATAGCATGAGTTCAATAATTTCCTATGATTTTGGAAAAGCTTATTCATTTTTTACTTCTGCATAGGCTTAGTCATGTCTGTCTGTGCCCCAGCATTTCCCTTCCCTGTTCTGCAGGTTTTCATGGGACAATCTGACTGAATACCAGAGTCAGACATGGATGGGGAGAACAACAAACCTATTATGGAGCAGGTTTTCAAACTGTGACACATGAAGTAGGTGGCCTGTGACCCTTGAGATAACAAGTGTTAGCTGATTTCTTTAAACTTTCCCCTGTAATTTCCATGTTTCCAGTGTAATGAATCAATTGCTTGTGGAAAAAATGAAGAATTATGACAATTAAAAAAAAGAAAAAGTCAGATCAATGCCCCATTTAGTGTTCCTGCTACCACATGGTTAATGGCATGACTGAATTTTTCTTTCCCTTGAAAATGTTTATGCTCAGTAATATGTCATTTCTTGTGCTTGAGATTAGAGAAAATACAATTATAAATCCAGATCTGATGCATAATTTTCTCATACAGTCAACTTTTCCCACTGTTCCTATCCTGCAGCCATCTCTAATTTATTTCTCATTAGGCTCTGGCATCACTAGTTAGGAGTAAAGCATTCAGAAGTAAATCAACAGACCTGAGAAGAATTTTTAATAATTATTCTTTTAAAATACCCCAAAAGTTAAATTATTCAGTCATATAGGGCTTTTTTTTTTCTTTAATTTCTATTTTGGAATTTTTTAAAAATTTAACTGCCCCCTCTTTTTACTTCACATCCCTTAATCTGTACCCTGGGTAGTTTGTCCCAAGTGCATTTATCATAAATGGGTTATCTGAAATCATTATCACCAAAGAAAATCAAACCAAAGTTTATTCCAGCTACTCATGCTATATTTCATATTGTATATTCCCTAGAGACCAGATTATGAGCTTGGAAGCCTCTCTGTTGAGCAGAAATAGCTTTTCCTGGCTGGCACTGTACCTGTGCTGGGTTGGAGTCAGGCACACAATAGCAGCTCTTGGCTTTTCCTGTGGTGTTTGCTGTGTTATGGACAGGGGGGAAGGTACAAAACTCTCAACACACATCCTGCCTGCTCTGCTGGTCTGCAGCAGTCCCTGAGAGCAACACAGGGCAGAGAACCTGCCTTTGGTCCCAGTTAGTGATGCTTTGTGATCCTCCATCCAACCTAAAAATGCCCATAAAATGTAGAATAATTTAATTCCTTGGTTCCCCCCCAGGGGATTTGTCCCTGTTGAGTTTCTGCAGGTTGTTGTGTCAATGTGTCACTCACCTGAGTACACCTTGTCCTGCTAAAATGCCCCTGGTGCTTCTTCCCACTTGGAATTTTGTTCACTTTAAGTTTAGTGGAATGGGCCCCTTGTTCTTTTAAGGGAATTCCCTGGTACTCTGAGGCCTGGGGCTCCTTCACAGAGGGGCTTCTACTGCTAGTAATTGTTAAATGAGAGGATTTTAAAAAAGTACTCCTTTTTTATCGGCTCCTCTCACAAATGCCTTTTGATTTGTTCCATTTAATTGTGTCTATTAGAGCTCCCTCTTTGTGATCTAACAGCCTATTTTTACTTGTGAAACCTAAGGCTCATTATATTCATAAATAAGTGTAAAATATGTGATAAAAACTTGATTCATGTGCTTTTCTCTTTTGTCATGTGCGTTTTGCACCTCTCCAAAGAAACACATTCAACATGCCTTGCTCATGTTTGCTTTTGCTTTAGTGCCTTGCACTGTAATTCCTTATTAAAACACTGAATTAGGGAGTTAATGGGGACACACAGGGGCTTACACCTTTAGGTCTCTTTTCCTCTTGGGCAGATGGACAGTGCTGAAGGAGATTGCCCCATTAAGAATATTTAGTGCCTCTTTTCCTGTGAATTCTGTTGGATTATCTGGCCTGTCTGTGACAGGTGTGTGAAGTGCCTTCCCAGCAGAACCCAGCAGGTCACATCACTGATTGCTTTTTATCCAAACCAACAAATCAGTGAATAACCTGAACGGGAATTTTGGTGCCAGTCAAAGAAAATGTTGGAAACAACAACAAAACCAATAATATAACAAAAATAAAGATGATACCAATGCAATGGTCTATGAAATCACTGATGGTGACATAAGAGTAGTAAAAAATAGAATAAATAGGAAGGTAACTTTATAATGACAAACTGTTCTGTGTTATTTGTACATTACTTTCCCCAATGAGTTGTGAAAGCAATAGCAAACTAACAGTGAAGCATCATATGAAAATAACCACTGCCAAATTAACATCTGCTTTCAATTAAACAGGTGTATCAGAAATTCAGCATATTCATATGCTTAATTACAGATTGTTGTTACCAGGAAGTAGAGAGATACTCTAGTAATTAAACATAGTTGAAGATTGTTTTACTCTTTCTTTATAAACTTATTTTGCTTTTTAAAAAGAAATTACCTGTTCTCAAACTGATCATATTGAGGAGTACATCCATAATTTAAACAAAATTTGGGAGTGAAAATATCTTTATGATGGGCCTTATTTATTATTTTGAGGTTTTTGACGAATGATTTTAGTTCATTCATGCTATCAGTGCTTTCCTAGAGGTGACATCAAAAGCTTCCCTCTCAGAAGATGGTGAGTTATCTCCCTTCTCAAATACTGAATATTGAATGTCAAATGGAGACACGTGGAACTGGAATTCCCATTAGCAAATGTTGGCCTTTTGCTCCTCTGTCTCCCTAAAGGCATTTGACTGAAGAATTCCTACATGAGACAGACATTGACCAGGGATTATGGACTAAAATGTCAGAAGTGCCCGAAAAATTTATTGCCAGTGAGTTTTGGTTTTGATGAGCCAATTTGAGACAACCAATGAGTCAACATTGCCCAAAAGAACAAACTGTCAGGGTCTGGGGTAGGATCTGGAAGCTGATACAGGATTTACAGAGAAGCAAAGCCAGGCCAGCAAACAAGAAAATAGGTAATGTTACATGGTAATGTTTACATGCACAGTTAAAAAGAGAACAACCCCTCTGTTATTTTATGGTAGAGATTTGCCCAATATCTTCCTAAGGAGCAGAAATCTCCTGCTGAGCAGTTTTGGCCCAGCCCAGCATCTGTGAGGTCCTCCTTGCTCACTTTTGGGCAGCCCCCACATGGGGAGCGGTCATTGCTCCCTTGGGCTGTGGAATGCTCCCTCCTCTGGACAACACACCCACTTAACTCTGAAATAAGCAGTGGGGTAGTCAGCTTTGTCTCTCATGGAAAGAAAAAGGGTGTTTGTGGGTCTCTGATCCAGTTTAGAGAGCCAGATTCAGTCAGAATGTGAAACAAGAAGTTTCATGAAATCATGGTGGCTTTCTTTGACTTGCCTGTACTTGGGGAGATAAAAAACCCACATTGTTGACATGGTGTTATTTCATATTTGTCTTCTCTGCTGCCACTAGTTTAATTAACCCCCTACTTCAGTGCTGTTCCCAGACAACCCACTTGTGTCCATTCCTCTGTGGTTTATGCCCCAGCCCTCATCTTCAGCTGCATAAATTGGCTGAGTCAAAAACTGCTGATACAGACCTGTCATGGTGTTTTCCTCTGTAAATTATGTTTTCCAGGTGAAGGACATTGTGTTAATGAACATTCTGTATGTGCCTGCTTCACTTCAGGCTGTGTTTTCTGAGACATGTGAAAAGTCAAAGTGAACTTCATACAGCTGAACACAAGCAGGTAGAAAAATAAAAACAACAGCTGAGAACCTCTCCAGTATGAATGGAAAAATAATTAGATTTCCCTCACAGACTAGCAACCCAATTTTTTTTTTTATTTATATCTTTCTCACCAATGAATCAGCAGTGAAAATTCTGTCATTAATTTTCAAATTAATTGAGCCTTAATATCAGCTTCTCCAGTTACTTCTGCTGTGGGGCCATGGGCATGGCTCAGGAGGTTCACAGAGTACTGAACCAGGCAGTAACTGAGTTGAGCAGTCAAAACTGAACTAAGCTCCTCCTTATCCTTGGACATTAATGTAGGGAGGACTGGATTAACCAGTTAGCTTCCTCGAGTTGTTCTCCCTCCTTCCCCCAGTTTTCTGTGACATATCCATGGAGCATCTCTCTATGTTATTCCAGACTTTACACAGTGGAAGAGACACAGGGTTTTTTTTCCTTCCCTCTTATCCAGCATACCAGGCTTAACTCAAGCAGGAGTAGAAACAAAGAGCAAGTGCATGAAATGCTGCCCTTGTTCATGTAAATCTGAGATAGCCACCAGAATAGATTGAAAATGGAATTTTCATCCCATAGGCATATCCTTTTAACTTAGAAACCATACCAAATGTAAAAGGGTTGAGGGAAGCAGAGTTTAAATTTAATGAGATATTTTAATTTGATAGTTTCAAATTTTGTTTCACTTCGATGACTTCAGTGTTTCTGTTGGATTGTACAGCACAGTTGAGACAATGGAAATGAAATGCTGTAATAATGCCACTGAAACTGCTGGAAAAACAAAAAACTCTCCAACAACATTTTAGTGTTAAGAGAATCAAGGCATTACTTTATTCTGGCCAGGATGTGCAACAGAAATCATTTCATCCACACATAGCCCGGGTTGTGCAGAGAAAATCATTCCATGACAAATGGATCTTATTACACTTTTCACATAGTTTATACAGCCAAAACCCATAGAAAATCATTGGTTCAATGTTCCTTGGTCCCAAATCATGCAGTTCTTAGTATTTTGTGTCCTATTGGATATGGATTTCTTTGGCTCTGATGCTAACTAGGGTCTCATTCTTATCTCTTTTTTCCCAAGTGTCTCGATTATACCAGGGGTGATGTCTGGAGCTGATGGTTGTTAATGGTTGTTATCTTTCGTGTATCTTCTGTGCTACTCCCAGACTCTGGAGGTGTTAAGCTCATCAGACCACACCTGGTGGAACAGCCCCCTGAAAAGATACTTCAGTTCCCTTCCCCTGGGGCAAAGGCAAACAAAGCTGACTAAAGCTACATAAAAAAATTTTGAACTTTGTATCAGTTCCAACAATAACTTTCCACACAGAAGATTGAGTAATCTGATCTGTTATCATGTCTTCTGACTTTTTGTAAATCAGTTTGATTGGGTGGAACAAAGATCTGTAGAAAAGCTTTCAACCAATTTCTGTGTTCACCCAGAAGAAATAACATAGATTGCATTTCAGAAAAACCTGCAGCCAGAGTAACCCCTCTGAGTTACTGCACAAACCACAGAGCTGCTTCAGACTTCCACAAGGAAATCTATCCAATAAATCCATTAACAATTTTCTTCTCCTGTATCCCTTCACCACCATGACACAGTCACCTTCAGTGCACACACAAATCTGGGGTCATGCAGTTTATAATTACCTTCTAAGTACTCAGCTGGCACTTGCAACACCGAATTTATCTGGTTTATTATAAAGCTAGAAATAACCATAGGTATTTTGTCTATTATTCTGGCTTCTTAGCACAAAGGCTCTGACTGAACACTGCTTCAAACTATTGTCAGCTACTCAAAAGGTCTGTGCTCCCTGTTACTGCCCCACAGAAAGCACAGATTATTTTGGTTGGGGGTTGATGTTAGAAGTCACTGGTGAATGAGATTCAAGTCCAGTTGGCAAGTATTAATTTTTAATGTCTTTAAAAAGAACTAATCAAATTGTAAATAGATGACGTAGTATTTGCTGAATTGACTTTTTTCCTCCTATTGATCCTTAGCCAATTTATAAGGTGCTTTGAAGTAGACTAGCTTGAAAAAATTAGGATTTTTAGGACATTTGGAAACATCTATCAAAGAGATGCAGTTTTGCATCTCTTAGCAGCAGCATTTGGCCTCATTGGGAAACCCACCTGTTTGTCCAGTATTGTGATGTAGAGAAGTTCATGTAAACTTTATATAATGCAGGTGAGTGATCTCATCTTTGTGTCTCCAGTTCAGCAGAACTAAGTGAATTAAGAGTCAAGCAGAACTAAATTCTTCTTATAGAGTTTTACAGGACTTTTATTTCTTCCTACTGACACCAGTAACCTATATTTGAAAGACAGAGTTGTGTTTTAATTTCTATTTTTATTTTCACAGCAGAATGAGTGTCCATCATACTTCATAGAATGACCAAAAGATTAAACCTTGTCTCACTTTCACAACTTTTAATTTGGATCAACTTCAAGGGAACATGTCCAGACTTGAATATTTTAAGTGGGAGCAGGAAAATTTGACTCAGTATGGGCTTGATTCTGGTTTCAGATGTGGTTGTCGTCACCACAGCTCTTACTTGATTCAAAACCTTGGGTTAAGTGCATTAGCTGTGTGGCCCCGTCTTTTTCAGGTGGAAATTACTGCAGGACCATTTAAATAAAGTCTTAATCAGGTGCCATACAAATTCCTGATTAAGGTTTTTAAATAACAAACTTGAAGTTAAAACCAGCAGGGCATAAGAAATTCCCAGAGTGGTGAGTACAGAATCATTAATCTGAACCACTTTGAGTTTCTTCTCTGAATGTGTTAGTAGACTGCTTAATTAAATTGTGATCCTACTCCTAGAAAAGTGTCTGCAGTGACATTCACTTTTTGCTAATCAGAAATGCTCTGCAATAGGATGCAATAGGATGCAATAGGATGCAATAGGATGCAATAGGATGTGGGGTGGGGTGGGGTGTCAGGGTCCTGGTGCAGCAGCTGCTCCAGCGAGCAGGCTCCACTCAGAGTAGAAGGAAGGCAGCAAAAGGTGGAAACCTGCAGTGGTGACAAATTCTCTCCACGACAGCAGCCTTTGCCCTGCCTGAACACCAGGAGAACAGGAGAGCTCCTTTTTCCCAGTTCAAATCTCCTGGTGTCTGTGCCCTACACAAGAAAACCCCAGGTGAAAGAAGGTAGCCAGCTGGACCCCCTGGTCCCCCTGTGGCCAGGTCGTTTTGTCCCTCTTAAGTACTCAGTAATTTGTCTCCTAGTATGGGTAAAATTCTTTAAGAGAAAAAGAAAAACAAAAGGAGAACTCCTAAAACCCCAGCAGCAGTGCTTTGTATTTTGGCCAGGACCTTCTGCATTTTCAGTGCAGGGAACCCTTAGGTGCCCCCCAGCCTCAGTTTTATCACTGCTGAGGAAATGCTTCCTGGTCCCCCCCTCAGGTGGGTGGGGTCAGTTCTTTAGCTGAGGTGGTCTCTCCAAGCACATTGATGAGGAACAGGAGAGCTCCCAGGACCCCAAGTTCTCCTGGCAGGCAGAGGGAGGACCCAGCACTCAGGTGGCAAAGCTGCTTCTCCCCAGGGTGTAAATAGCTTTGCCTGCGACATCATCTGGAGGAGAGTTGGGATTCTGCTCATTAGTCATCTAAAGAGATTAGCTGTTAATGATCTTTGGTGTTATAAATTTGCCTGGAAGGGGGATGAACAGCCTGTAAATTACTGCTTGAACTGCCCCTGAGCTGGGCTCTGCAAAGATTTCTCCTACACATTTTCTGCTTCTCTTTTCCAGACTCTTTCCGCAGTCTGGGTGTGACTGACTCCTGTCAATCACTGGGATGAAGGGGGCTATTGATTTTTGACAAAGGTGGCATTTCCTCCAGCACAGAATTGGCCCCCAGCAAGCCAAATGTGAGATTTGTGATGGCCAAAACTGTGTCTTCACTGCTGATCTTTGCAGTGTCAAGTGACACAACAGCGACACAGCAGAGTCGGTCCAGGTGGGCTCAGCATCACCTCCAGAGAATCCCAACCTCACAGACACGAGGATTCTCTGTAGGTTTGGGGTTTTTTTTTGTTTCTTGAATTGTGAGTAAGCAGAGGAGTTCCAAATGGAAAATTCAACTGGCACTGGGAAGGAGGAAGAAAGGATTCTCCAGGAAGAACTAACAGGTCACTGCAGGAAAGCCCAGCCCTGGAAGTCCAGCAGGACTTCAATCAATGGGCTTGTTATCAGTTCTGGGCTAATTGCCCTTTTCCTGTGTTCAGTACATGTGCACACCCTGAGTTTCAGACTGGATTTGGATTCCACTCTCTTTAACAAAACACTTCTCCACGTCTGCATTGAAGTTTCAGTAATTCAAGGCTCTTGTGAGATGCCTACTGCTACAATTTCAATTTAGTTAAAAATGGGTGAGCAAGCTTAGCCCATCCCGGGAGATTCCCAACTACTCTTTGCAGGACTTAGAAGAATTTCTTTGACTCCCCATGCAGCAAAGCTCAAATACACAGCTAAAAATTAAGTTCCTTTTATAGGTACTTTTTATATATTCACTAATTTAAGGAAACGAGTTCTTTACAGCAAGTAAACATAGGGTATGTGCAATGAATATTAGAGTGCTTAAAAAAGGAAAACAACATAATATATTCTCTGTGTGATTGGAGTATCCCCAGTGCTTGTTTTCCAATTAAGTGAAAAACCACAGAAAAGTAGGGATTATATAAAAAGAATATATCTGCAGCCACATCCACGATATTGGTAGAAGCAACTAACAATAATTTTTTGTCTCAGAAGAGTGTTGCAAGAATTAACTCATATCTTAGTTCTGGGATGGAAGACCCTGGAAAAATATAAACCATTTCAATATTTTGAACCAGTCTGGCAAAATGTCTTCTGCTATAATCCAATTCCACTTTGCTGGAACTACTTGCACTAGAAGATGGAAATAACAATAAAGTTATTAAGGTATTATCTTATATATGAAGGAAGTCACTGCTTGATGCAACAAAGAATTACCTGTATGAATAGATGGGGTTATGACTGGTTAGTTAAACATTAAAATGGTTCTTGCAATCAGTTAAAACACCATCTTAGGTTTTTTATGGTACCTGATATGAGACTTTTCACACAGAAGTCAGAATTTGACAAAAATTGGTAGCACTTGTGTTGGTCTCCTAAAGCTGCACATAGAAAAAACAGTTGTTTTAGACAAATACGATTTTGAGACCTAAATGTAGAAACATTAACTTTCAAGGTGGGATGTAAACTAACTAATCTGGAGGCTCTGTTGATTTGATATGACAATGCAGAATTTTTATCTCATCAGTGAGTGATATTTTGCATATGGAGTTTGCAAACACAATATGTTTTTGTCATGTAAAATATAGTTAATTTTGCTCACCACCACAAGGGAAATTTTGGAGTAATTTTATCAACATGTTCTGTAATGAAATGAATTTTGGGGCTCCCAGGCTCAGTAACTTCCTCAGAAGAAGAAATAATACTTCTTAGTCTCACTCTGATGGTTGCTGGCAACTATAAAACTCTGTATATACTTGAAACAGGAATATTTTAAAAGGTTAGAAATTAACCACAGTGAAATTTGCTGCTCCTTTCTCTCATTTCAGAAACCTGAAAGAGTAAAAGCAAAGGGAAACAGGTGGAGGGAGTACAGAAGCAAAACCCAGTGAAAATTAATCCAGCTCAGAGTGAGGTCCAGGAGTTTTAACAAAGAATGTGACTAAACCACAATAACTTGTGCAAGGCTGGGTGACCCAAGGCGTTGGCAGTAAAGTTGTGCAGGTATCACGTGCTGAGTGGCTGCTTCACTGCTGGGCATCCCACTTTTCACTGCATTTATCCCAGTCCATGCCTGGCAGAATGTCCAGGTCTGAAATGCAGTAGCCAGTTTGGAAGGAACCGCTGTCCTGGGAGTGTCAGAGCCCCAGATGTGGTGGTTTGGACCCGAAACATCCAACCAAGAGCAGCCTGCCTTTGCTCCTGGGAAGGCTGTAGCTCCTGGAGAGCCTTGCAGCCTTCCCACAGCCCCCAGGCAGAACTGGAGGTGGGGGGTTTTGGGTATTTAAGGAGGGAGGAGGTCCCTGCTGGGACAGGAGCACGGCCAGAAGGAGGGGAGGGGCTGTGTCTGACTGAAATAGTGAGCGTGAGGCAGAACTGCAGGCACAGCCCTGGGGAGGCTGCTGGCCAAGTGCTCCAGCACATCCTGCAGAGAGGAAAGGAGCTGTGCAAAA
Organism: Lanius collurio; assembly: GCA_020086605.1. Taxonomy (NCBI): domain Eukaryota; kingdom Metazoa; phylum Chordata; class Aves; order Passeriformes; family Laniidae; genus Lanius; species Lanius collurio. Next base: position 3,563,918 of record JACBWW010000037.1, on the reverse strand, counting down.
TGCTGCCATCCTGCATGAGGGCAGGGAAAATAACCTCCAGCCTTTGTGGGGAAGGAACTGCCCCTGGCTCCAAGCTCTGCTCACCCTCTTTGGATGGAGGCCACAGAAAGAACCAATAGTGACATCGGTGTAACACTCTTGTTTTCAAATTATTTGAAAATTACTGGCATGCCTTCTAAAATAAAGGCTTTGGCAATGGATGGGATGTTGCTGTGCTGGGCAGGGATGCAGGGAGGCTGAATCCCTGAAGTCCCATCCTCTGTCTCCACATTTCCTCTGGAATTTTGTACAGCTTTTTACAGCACTGAGAAGTGTTATAAAAGGAAGGTTCTGTAAAACATTGGTGCAGAGAGATTAAAAAATCCTAATACACAGATGGAATGAGGTGAGGCCCATGTATTTCCACACCAAGGTTGCATAATCTCAGGCAAATTAATGTTTAATGGTTTGACTTATTCAAGATTTGTAAGCCCCACTTTGGGCTAAATCTCTTTGCTCCGTTGGCTTTAATTAAACTCATCTGCATCTTATGAGTTTCGGTGAGCTCATTACAAAGCTAAACAAACAAACAAAACATTGCTCATGTGGGTGAATTACCCTCATTTCTGCATTTTTGCTATTTCATGTGATCCAATGAACAAACAAATTAACAGTAAATGTTTGCAGATTATTGCAATGAACATGTTACTCCTGTCAGGATTGATTGAAGGGAAAAGAGGTTACATTCTGATTTTTATCAACAGTATGCCTCTGCACAGAAGTCCTGGTAAGCATGAAATGAGGAATTGAGCACCCTGCTTTCATTGTCAGACTCTGGATCTCAGACAAAAACTCTTTCCAGAGTCTATATCTGATAAATTATTGGAACCAGAGTGGCATTTGAGGTGCCTGGATAAAGAGGCAATAAAAATATTTTCTATTTGTTTACACTGAAAAATATCATATACTGAACTGTCAAGTTTGAAAAATTGATGCTTCTGACTTCACAAATATTCAGCAGCCTAATAGAAATGTCAGATGTGTGTGGTTCTGAGAGAGGAAAAGGAGAAAAAAAAAGAAACAATCAGCCACATAACAAATGTTCATTTATTTTCATCAGATTTGATACTTCATCATGCAAGTGATAGATCCAAAGACTGAGAAAGTTTATAGAGCTTCTTTTCTTCTTGACTTCAGTGATTTTTGATTAAGCACTGTAGAATAGCAGGGTTGAGTTGCAGCTGTTTAACATCACCAGTTCTTGCTGGAAAATTGGTGCCTCGTGGATGAAGATTTGTGCTGTTAAAAGCAAAGAGGTTGGGGGTGCATTCCAGCAAATTCTAACAGGAGGAGCACGTGGCTTTGGGGATCATTTTGGTTCTGCAAGATTTCCCCCTGTTCATGTGCAGATTGCAGAGTTATGTTAAGAGTGGGAGGGGAAGTGATCTTCTACCCTTTCATTATTTAAAATTTTTTTGTAACTTAACTATTTTCTGCTTTAGAAAGGAGAAAAAAAAGTAACATAATAGTGGGAGGGATTAATTGATTTTTCATCTGTTTGGCTGAAATTGCAAAGAGTGGTAAAAAAGGAACTTCTGAACTAGAGGGTCCAAATCTGGGAATGTGGAAACTGGGATATTCTGATCACCAAAGATACAAAGATGGTCCTTGGGGAGACCATCAGCAAACTGGTGGAAATTGGCATTTTTGCTGCCAAGAACTGCCAGAGCTGGACATTCTGCAGTTGGCCCTTGCCTTTATCATGTGCACACAGTGAAAACACAAGAAGGTAAAAAGTCTGAAATTGAAGCCCACTAAGATACAGAAAAAAATATATAATTCTTGCTTCTTTAATTTCTTTGTAAGCAGCTTTCAGTCCCTAAATTCTAAGCCAAAGCAGATCAGTTTTATGATGGTCTTTGTTTTCTCTGTAATATCTTAGAACAGATTATCCTTTGGGTGATAGCTGTGTTTTGGTGTAATTATATAATCAGAGCAAATGCCTGTAAATCAGACAAATGGGGCATAATCAGTTACAGGATTTTTGTGGCAAACATACACTGGTGCATATGAAGTACTGGTCTTGAGGTCTAACTAATGGAGCTGTCAGCAGCCATTAAGGGTGATAAAGTTGCAGCATCCAAGACCTGCCTGTGAGGAACAGGAAGAATTGGATATGCATTAAAAATGCAGCCCCAGGGGTTGGTTCAGCTGCTGGAGGGGCTGGAGCAGTCCCTGAAGGCACAGAAGGAGATTCAGGTATGAGGAACAAACCAAATTTCAGCTGAGGACACCCTGGATGTTGGGGGCTGATCATTTTCAAGGTGCCATTTCTGTGTCAGACTGGTGTTTAATGGGGGTATTCAGTGGAAGGTTGGACTTGGTGAGCTTGGAGGTCTTTCCAGACCTGGGTGATTCCATGACTCTAAATTTCAAAAGGAGTGTGTTATCTGGATATTAAAGTGGGTTAAAAGAGTATTTTCTTTTCTGAGGCAAAACTCATGATTTTACCCAGCCCAAGGAAGTTACCCCATGCCTAAACTGTCCCTGGATGTAGGGATGGCTGGGACAGAAAAACACTGAGACTGCAGCTGTGAAGAAGAGTTTTGTCCTTATTCAGTCCTGATTACCACTGTGCCCCATTATGTCAGCATGGAAAAAAGACTTAAAATGTCTCTGAATCCTTGGGTACCAAAAAACTCCCATTTCTTTAACTATAGGTTGAGAATTGCCTTCTCTTAGGAACTTGTGCACATGGTTGTCTATTTTTGTATTTGACCTAAACTTGTTCCTAAATCTTATGGATTTAACAGGAGTTAAGTCAAAGCATGCAAGTGGAGAAATTATTGTCTGCAGAACTGGTACTCATTTGCTGAAAAAAGAAATTGCTCTTGTAAGAAACAATAGGAAAAAAGAAACTGGTCTCAGATGAATGGATATTGCTGTGGCATAATAGTCCCTTATAGTCTGTAACTTCTGTTTGTGCAAGCTAAATGGTGCAATTTTAATTACCATAATGCTCAAATCACTGTAATGGATTACAGGATGTTTGTGTTGCTGAAAATCTAATTTTTTTTCTTCAATTTTTAAAGTGGGAACTCGTGAGCAGCCATATTGTCATTATCTTGTGGTTCTTTTGAAGAGCCTTGGGATTTGCAGGAGAGAATGAAGGCACAGATTAGATAGTCATGCCACAGTCCTGCTATAAATAGCTGATTGGGGTGAGTTTTGCTTGCAATCTAAAGGCAGCATTTATGATATTTCTTTCTCTGAACATGGATGGCTGGAGAGACAAGAAGGTACAGGAGAAAAACAAATGTCACGGAGCTGCTTCTGGCTCTCCTGTGCACTGGTGCCCCTCCCTGCCTCTCCTGTGCAGGTAAAGCACTGAAGTGTCCTTAAAAAATACTATGTACTACCCCTGGAAAGAATATCCCAAGTTGAAAAATGGGTGCCTTGGACTTTAGGACTATTGAAAGGAAGAAAAGAAAATAGGAAAGTTGATTGAGGCAGGTTATATTGAACTGCCTGGCACTCTGTGGAAGTGGTGCTTTTGGAAAAACAGCAGGGGTACAACAGATAAATAAACCAGCAGCAGAATTGCCAGCAGCTGTCAAATCAATAGCAGCAGTAAAGCAGAAATATATGGTTGGTATCAGTCTGAATAAGCATTTGTTAAACACACCAAGGACAGACAGACAGTTGTGCAAAGCCATAATGTCAGTGGTGTTTTTGAAAGATAATTGTTCCTGTTGGTAGCAGCTGGTAGCTGACACTCTGTTCTGATGACTATGACTATCTTAATCAAATGAGTGAAGTAAAAGAACCATGAAATCATTTTTAGGAAAGAAACCTCCCCGTTACCCTGTTAGTTTTGAGTGATGGAGTGATCCTGCCATCCTTTTTTCCCTGAGTTTCCCATAATGGAGTTTGCTTGGAGCTGGCACCATCAAGAGGTGACTGCAGAATTTAGGAAGGTATCAGTCAAGTGAGGACCTGACCTGGCTCTGCACTCAAGGTACTGCTGGCAGCCAAAAACATTTTGTTTCTCCACCACAAACAGAGTGTGGTCTTCCCCAGTCAGAAGTGGTGGATCCTCCCAGCTCAGCCTGAACAGCTTTGGGAGTGCTGATCCCAAAGGTGTTGGGGTTTATTAGGATTTTTGAAGAGGAATGTTGCCTTGTAAATCCACACAAGGCATGGTAGAGGCAGGACAACACAACACAGAGGGGTTGAGTGCCTGCCCACAAACATTGTCTGATTCCATGGGTGGGTAATGGAGAGTGTCTGTGACCAGTGCATGTCTGTAATTAAGTGTTTGAGTTTTCCAGGTTATTAACTCTGGAAGTTTCTAAGGAACTGGGTGTTCCCTGGGCTGCAAACAAGGACTGAAAGAACAACTGCTGCAAAACAACTGGGGTTTCAACCACTTCCCCTGACAGTGAATTCTGAGCTGCATTTTATTAAAATTAAAGTAATTTTAATTGGATGAACTAATGATACTAGACCATCTTTCTGTAGTTTTTCTATAGTGACTCTCAATTCTGCAGGGCATCTCTTAATGCATGTTCTAATTTCTGCAATTCCTGTAACTCTGCAGGAGCAGGTCACCTGAAATGCTCACAGAATAATCCTCCCCAGACCTCAGCCAGGCTGCTTTGATAAGTGTGCTCATGAAGAGGTTTTTGAAGCAGCAGCCAGCAGCTGCACACTGCCACTGCCTCCACGGCACCGGGAATGTTTCAGCAGCTTCTTTTTAATGTACGACTTTGTTTTCTCATCTGGGATTATGTCTGATAAGGACAATCTAAAACTTTCCCTGGCAGATGCAGTGAAACTCCAGGCAGATGTGTGCCTCTCTGTATGGGAAAAAACCCTCTCTAAAAATGTGCAGCTTCTAAAGCCAAGCCAGGTTGAGAAAAGCTATAGTACTAAATGTGCATCATCAAAGTCCACAGTTCTTGTGGCTTTCTTTCCCTTCCTCTCATCCTTTAAGATTCTGAAGCAGCACACTTCAAGGGTTTGACAAGAAAGAGGCAGATATTTCCTTTTGTGCAAATCTACTTGATGCTTATGAACACTGTTCATTCAAAAACCCTATTAAGGTACTCTGCTAGTGTTGTGGCTCTGACAGAAACAGAATTAGTTCCACAGCAAAGAAGAAGAAAAAACCAATAAAAACCATCTTGCAAGTTTGCCACTCTGAAGAATATATTAACATTAATTAGCATGTCCTGTTAAATAGGGTATATTGAGTCTAATCTGAAGGGGAGAAATGTGTGCAAAAATTCAAATAGGACAGCACAGATGCAGATTTCCCTACCAAAAGTTGTGTGGCCCTTTGGAGTCTGGTCCAGAACCATTTGTATTTCAGAAATCGTTCTCCTGTGCAGTGCAAGGAGTGAAACAACTGTCTGAATCCTTCTGGCAGAAATCTGGTCAACAGGAACACAATAAGGGCTTTTCTGAAACCTAACCTCCCACCTTAGGTGCCAGAATGTTTCAATAATTGTGGAAAATTTGGGGCTCTCTTTTTGGACTGTTATTTATATCATCCCAATGAATGACAGGTTCCTTACAATACGTGCTGGCCAAGATTTACAGAGATTGGAAAGGAAAAGTGTGCTTGTTTGTTTATTTATTTACTTATTTACTTATTTATTTATTTGCCAGGGGCAGTTCCTTGCAGCTCAGCTCCAGCCATACATCAAAGGCACATTTTATGTGGCTTTGCACAGGAAAGAATGAGTCATTCTTCTGGCTCCAAAAGCATTCAAGTTTACAAAAAAAGAGACAACAGGCAGATGAGTAGTAAGACATGACAGAAGATTTGGTCAGCAGCACTCAAAATCACAGACCTTGGAAAATACCTCTTTTTAAAAAACAATGTGTCAGAGTGGAACATCTCCTTTAGCTTTGAAATTAAAATATGCAATAAATGGCATAAAAAGCAAACAGAGATGTCACTTGAATACACAGAGGACTTATTTCAGTCTGACAATCAAAATGTTTCTGTCTTATTGCTTTGTCTTGAACTGAAATTTGTCAAAATTGGTATACCCTGCAGAATTCTTCAATTTTGCAGAATTCTTCAATTTTGCAGAAAGCTCCTTTTTTTAGTAAACTAATAGTTGGATTTTCTTGTTCCTGTTGCCTTTATAATTTTGGGGATTTTATCATCTCATTTAAAAAAATGGTGGGAGAATACTCTGATCATGTTATGAAAAAAAGGGTATAAGTGTACGAAAATTAGATTATTCTGGATTTCAAATTATAAAGCAGAGTTTGTGCTTTGATTAAGTTTACTGAGGTTGCTTGCACCATTCTTTTGGTGAATTTTAGTAGCTTTTTGTGACTAATGAACCTTTCCCATAAAGCTCCTCTTAGGAAGAGGAGGCTCTCTATGTATTCATAGTTACACATTAAGCAACCTCTTTTCACTTTAGAATAAAACATCTGTTATCATATTTTGAATATGTGACAGTTAATGCAACATAGTCATTGTGCTAGGGAAAACATGGGGCTGAAAAACTTTAAAAATACAGTGCTTGAAAACCCCAATAAACTACAGCCTTTGCATATATTCCTTATGTATTATAATTGCTGTGACTCTAGACAGCTCTTTCTGAATAATTTTCAAGGTTAAATTTTTTACTACTTCATCTGTGCATGTCAAAATGCTGAATTATTTAACAATATTTTAGATCAATTATCAAGTAATATATCAGAGAATATTTTCTGTCAACTCACTGTACCTCTCTAATTGCATGTGAATAAAAAAAACACCATCCAGTATATTTTGTACAATACTTTTTTATCAAGAAGAGGTAAGAAAGAAGCAGACATACAGAAAAGATCTGTAAAACAGACAGGCAACAGAGAATTTTGTCTATAGATACAAATGTTGGCACAGATTTAGTCACACTAGCCAGGGTACCAGACATATACTCCCCTCTTTAAGTGTACTTTGCTAAAAACCAGTGAAATTAATTGCCCATATTACCCAGTGTTTGTAGGTTGGGATCAGGTGCCTGAGTCTCTGCCTACAGTCAGTGAGGGCCTTTTTCCAATGCAAAGGATGTTTCCAAATGGTCCTACCTGAAAATCTACTTCTCAAATCTCACACCTCTTTTTGTAAAAATGAAGGAGAACCCCCAACCCAAAAATAACCAAGTTATTTTTTGTCTGAAGTCCAACTGATGTTCTGTTCAGGCATGAAGTGTGAGTCCCTCTGTGTGATTCCTGAGGGATGGCAGCAGGATGAGTGCTTGGGTCCCTGCAGCACTGGAATGGCTGTGCTCAGTGGCCTTTGGGGTAACCCAGGGCACCCTCTCCTTCACCCCATGAATATTCTTCACCTTAGCAATAAATATGTAAACCTGTAGTGCTGTTCTCTGGTTTGCCATAGAGAGAATCAGACCCTGAACTTTTATCAGTGCTAATCCATCTGCTTTGTTGATAACATGGGCTGTGCAAACTAATGAAGCCTTTTCCCTTTCCCTGCCTTAAAGCTCAGAGCTCATCCCCAGTATTTAGGTTTTACTTGTTTCTTAAAAAACTAAGACTCAAAGGGGGATGAGTTTTTGTCATGACAACTTTGAGCCTTGGCTGTTCCATAACTCGTACCCTAAGTCATGGCTTAGGCACCATGGCAATGCTGGGGGAGAAAATAATGGCATCTGGGAATTTCAGCTGCCTGTGGCACATCTCAGGAATGTGTCTTCCCTTTAAACAGCCACAGAGGTTCAGTTTATTCAAGGCTCACACCGTGCAATTACATGATCTGCTTCTTCACATCAGTGGCAGACATACTTGGTTTGGGTTTATTGCTTTCCCGTGGTGGAACAGGGGACACTGATGTGTCTCTGTCCTTGAAGCTCTGATTTCTGCTCTGTTCCTGGCTCCCCAAGGCAGTTCCCACTGGGAACAGGCATCAGGCTTTCCCTGGATTTCTGACACCCAGGGGTTGCAGGTGATGTGGAGCAATCACCACTTGCCCAGATGACAGGAGGCTGAGGCATTGCCATCCTTCCAGCATCTGTGGTGATAAAGCCACTGTTTCAGCATGTGATTGAATTATTAACTAATTACCTTATTTCCTGTGTCTGTACATCTCCTTTCATTCATTCATTCCCACCTACATGCTTTCCCCTGCATGTGTGTAGTTATTATTTTAGTAGCACCTCAGAGGCCTGAAATGCAGCAGGCACCCTACTGTTTTAGGGAGAGTTAATTAAGTTTCTCTGCTCTCTCTTTCCCATGTGTTTAATATCTATTAAATGTGCATTATCTGACACATAGAGTACCTGGCAAGGATACAGGACCTCACTGTGGCAGGTGAGGCTGTTTTCTCCCTGCTTTATAAATTCTGAGCAGATGAGCTGGTTTAGGATGGGGAAGAGCAGTCTCATTGTGGGTACAAGCACTTGGAGAGGCATGGAAGTTAGAGTAGATCTATGAGAGCCTAGCTGACAATGCACTTCTCTAGCAGTTAAATTAGAAAAAAATATTATTCTGAGTCATCCTTGGTGCCCTTTCCAGTCTAGTGCTTATATTGAATTGGGAATTTATTTTTTTCAGAAGTGACAGCTTAAAATCTGTTTCCATTGGAATGGAGATGATGGCATTTTCCTAGGATTTCACTAATATTATGTGATTCCAAACATAACTACTGCTACCAGGAAAGCTGGGTTAGAAATTCTGAGGGCCACTGCCTAGAAGAGCCTAGTAATTAAAGAAACTGGGGTGAATGAAAAGAATCAAGTGTACTGCAAGAAAACCAGCATTTGATGCAGTCAGAGCTCATGAGTGACTGCTCATCGCTGTACTGGGAATTTTAGCTCTTCTTCAATCCAGTTATGTGATCCTTTTGTAATCTTGCTAAAATAAGTATATTTTTTGAGGACCATGACCTGGTTTTATCAATGCCCACATCCTGCACATGCTCAGCACAACAAATTGTTGTCCCAAATCAGGGGGACATGGGGTCCCAAGGGACTAAATTTTATTTATTTATTTATGTATTTGGATGTGGTTTTGCCTGCAAATGCATCTGTTAAGACAGGCATTAGGTGACATGAGTGAAACAGCAAAGGTTTCACTTTCAGAGGCAGTCAGGGAAAATAAATCTTTATTTATGAATTTCGTTTTGTTTATCTTTCTAGCTAAGAGAAATATATTAATTTGTGCAAATCCAAGAAGTTGCAAATAAGAATACAGGCAACCTTAAAAGGTCAGGCAGAGTGTCATACAAACAGTATTTTCTGCCTCATACCTACTTTCTCCCTAATTGGAAGGGTAAGCAGATATTCTGTAGCTGCTTTTTACACTGTTTGGGTGAAAACACAGTTGGTTTTGGTAAAAAACATTACCATCCTAATGATTGCAGTGCAGGCTGGAATCTTTAGGATGTTTGTGTCCCCTGCACACATAATAACTTCAACTCTTCTCAATCCTCCTGGTTTCACTGGTGGCTGGCAGGATGGCAATCCAAATGCCAACCAACATGCCTGCTGACAGATTTTTGCAGTTTTCAGTGAATATTATTGTTTGGAAACTAGCTCCTGCTACGAACAGGAATGTCAGTTAAAATGGTGATGGTTCTCCTTGAATCTTTCATAGTATTTCTGTCCCTTCCTGGCTCAGTGGTGTGTGCTGACTGCCACATTAGGTCTTTAATGGAATCCTTTGAAGGCAGACATGGGAATTTCTGCTCTGGGACTGTGCAAAAGCAGTGCAAATTCCAGGTGCTCAATGACAGCCTGTTTTCAGCCATAATACATTAACTTTTTCCTTTGTGGCCATGTAGGTGTCCATGTGGATTTTCTGACTCATGCTGTGTCTCCTCTCCTGACTGTGCTGTTTCCTTGCACTCTTGGATTATTTGTTTGGCTGAAGGATAGAGAATGGAACGTGGCCATCCTGGGAAAAAACAAGGCTGGGTTTGGCTCTTCCTGGTGCATGTGCTGTAAAAATACTGAGGAGGAAATAAGTGCCTTCCATAGGGCTCACCTGAGAAAGGCCTTGTAAAAATGAGTGAACAGAATGAAATACTGGCAGTGCTGAAGGAGAAGGATGCACAAAGGAGCTGGTGAGAGCTGACTGTCACTGCTGAGGACACAGAGCTGCAGATCTTCTTCTTTCTTTTTGTTTTTTTCCTTTTCTTTGTTTAAGAAAAAAGATGCAAAGAAAAGAATTAAAATATTGTTTTGCTGGCAATAGTGAGCTGAACCCAAGTTCCTTTACTCACAAAGCCATACAAATCTTTAGGTGTAGTGACACCATTTATTTTAACTGGTTTACAGTGCAGCCTGTGGATTGAGTTCCACATGGGTCCTCGTGGATCTCCCAGAGTTGGTAGAAACCAGGGACTGACTCAGTCCTTGATGTACTTGTGTATCATTTGGGAACCTCCTCATCAGGAAGGCAAGTGCCAGCTCAGATTTGCAAATTCCTCTCACATAATTATCAAAGAGAATATCCTGAATAAGTCTCTGCATTGGCTCTTAAATTCAATACAAACAAAACACCTTCAAAATAGTTATCCTTCATGAACCACATCCAATCCTGTAAGAATTCCTTTCCTCTTGAATGCCTGGCCAGCCATAGAGATGCATTTCAATCTTCCAGCAATCGTATTTTCCATCCTTTTTTCTCATTCTTTCTGAAGATGCTTGTTAATGAACCTTCTTTAACAGTCACAAAGGAGGATGAAAGGCCAGGGCACTGGGTGGAAAAGCAATGCAGATTGGAAAAGACAGAAAGCTTATTTAATTATTTCTTTCCCTGATCTCAACTCCCTCAAGTTATCTTTAAGAGAATGTTTAAAGCTTACTGTTAAAACTTTCCTACATTTAACTGTCATAATTAGAAGCACATAAGGTAGCACTTGGAAAATGGGAAAAATTTTACAACTGATTTCAACCACTGCTGGTCATGTATTTGGGGGTAGATGGGATCTTGAGCAGAGCCCACAGCTGGCTTTTTACCTTGGTTTTTATTTTTTAATCTGTTTTGCTTCAATTTCATTTGTTAAGAATTAAAGTCTTCATTTTGTGCCTGTTACTTGCCAACCCTCTGAATTCTAAATGGGCTCTAATGACTCTCAGCAGCAGCGAGCTGAGCTTTATTTGAGGATGGAGTTTATGATTCTGCCAGTAAAGTGAAAGGTGTGGGTTCAAAGAAGGAACTGGGGGTGTGGGAAGAGTGGATGGATTGAAATGGTCTTGATCAGGTCCCCAGGAAGTGGCACTGCACTTTGCATGCTGCTCACCACATGGATCACCCTCCCAGTGGAATGATCAGGATTGATTGTTCCTAATGAGAACATAAACCCAGGAAGTCTGGTATCATGCCTACATCAATGACTAATTCCAGTCATTTAAAGAGGACATAAAAACCCTCTAATGAATCTGCTGATTCCGTAAGGGAAGTGCTGATGTGATATTCTAAATACCAAGATCTCAGTCGACGTAATTAATATTCATCCTCAGCCATGCTTTTCTCAGGACTGTTAAAGTATCTTAAAAGCAGATGAAGGCTCTTACAGGTGAATGTCTTCAGCTTTTTTTCAGGGTAGATGGAAATCACTGGTTTAATGGCTTCTGGTCAAGCTGAATTTTTGATGTAGTAGTAACTCAAGGGATCAGTTTATTCCCATATCATCTTAGACCTGAAGAAACAGAGTAAAATATTTCTGGAAAATGGTCATTAGAATGTGATATACAGCTGGAGTAGGGGTTAGAAATAGGGCCATCCATGTGCCTTAGGAACAGGGAATAGGGACAGCATAGCCACAGCTGTCACATATGTCCCTGCCATTTACAGTGAAGTTGGTGTCAGCAAGAATGAGGGACTTTATTTCTTCTTTTGGTCATTGCTGCAGCTCTGGGTTGGGACAGGAGTGGACTCTGCAGGTGAGGGCTGGAGGCAGTGAGGCTCTGGGTGAGGCACTGATGGACAGGTCACCACTGCTGCCAGCAGCTGGTCTGATTTTCACCCTGTGTCCCATATATTTTCAGTTGCATCTCCAAAGAAGGAATGTCCACAGAGTCCCAGAGTGGCTGAGGCTGGATCTGGAGACCGACCTGCCCAGTCTGCTGTTCAGAGCAGGCTCACCTGGAGCAGGTTGCTCAGGACCTCCTCAAATTGGGGTTTCAATTTCTTCAAAACTGGAGACTACCAAAACTTGCTGGGCAGTGTGTTTTCTGGATGTGTTAAGGTGTTAAACATAAAAAATATAAATTAATCCTTGCTGGAATTTCTCAGAAAACAATGAATTTAGAATTGGCAAGTGTTTCTCTAAAGTGCTTGTTTCTCTTGTTTGCATTTTTTAATACAATGCCTTGCTTAACTACACTATTAAAAAATGTATTTTCAAAAAGCTGGATAGACACAGTTGCTCAAATTTACAAAAATACAGGGGAATTTGTGTCCAAAAAATAAATCCTAGGAATCAACAGGTTGCTTGCAGGAGTCTCTGCTGGTGAGAAGGGTTTAGGAGCTGGCACCTCTCTGAGTTCAAGGCAGCACATTGGTTTTATTTGTTCTGCTCAGTCCCATGTTATTACCCAGCAGTGAAACTGCAATTTAAAAATTGTGCACTGCTCTTTTCCCCCAGTGCACACAGGACAAATCTGCTGGGCTGGCAGCACTCGAGATGAGGCAGTTCTGGAGTTCCAGCAGCCACACAATCTTGATGTTCAATGATTTCTGGGTGCTGTGTCCTCTCTGGCATCAGAGCACTGCCAAGCCCGTGCCTTTGTTGGAACTTGAGCTCACACAGGTTGTTCCCCATGCACAATTTATCCCATAAATCAGCTTTTATGGATAAACTGAGTGGATAAAAGCCAAACTGAGTGGGTCCTGCAAAGGCTTCATGATTGCAACACTAAAATCCAAGGGAGTGTTTTAGTCAGATTATTAATGTTTAAGACATGGAATTCTGAATTTCTGGTTTCCTTCCACTGCCCTCCAACTGTTCCCTTACCTGGTCCTCAGAAGGTTGTGCATGTGGGGTTTTTTTCCCCAGGATTTTACAGAGTTGAATGGCAGAGGACTGAGCTTCCTGATGCTCAGGGAAATAGGCCCAGAACCACCAACTTTGCTGAGTCAGCTTGGCCATGGCTTTGGCTCCAGGCTTGCTGCTGCTCAGTCCTGAGCTGCTTGTCCAAGGAGGGCTTCAGGCCAGGTACAGGAGCAGCAGCAGGTCTGGCAAGGGACATAACAGTCCTTTTTCCCAGCTGCTGATGGGTGCAGAGCAATGAGGCTCTGCCCAGGCTCTTCCTTCTGAACAGTGCACATTTCCAATGGCAAGAACTGGGCAGGAATTAGAGGGAAGGTGTCACTCATTTTATATGTGTGCAGAGATCATAAATAATGACTCACTAATTCCAAAAGGGACACCAGTATCAAATGACATCACTTAACAAAGTCAGCCTCCCAAGATGCAGATAAATGTAATCTCTAAGCCAGAAGCTCTGTGTTGGGTCCTTATGTCAGTTCTAAAGCTGATGGATTTATAGTGTGGAATTTCAGCCTGGCATTCCCCCACCCCACTGTGCTTTAATCCCAGCCACACATACCACTGTCTCTTTATGCAATAATTAATAATAAATCTTCAAGTGATCTGGCTACAGCATAATCTTCAGACTGTTACTTCCACTATGTGCAAGACAAAACAAACCAATGGATGATTTGGAGACTCCTGAAGCAGTGTTAGCTGTATGGGGGTTTTCAGTCACTTCACTATGGAAAGCTTTAGCAAGAAATTTGGATTATATGACAGAATGTGTGCCTGGCTGCTTTGGCTGTTACACTGAAGTAACTTAGAAATAACTTTAATTAAGTTATGAGACTTTAAATATAATCTCCTTAAGGCAGGAGTCTTCTCACAGAGCTATGTAGGTCTTGGGAACTTTTAACAGCAGCTCATTAGTCAGCCTTATGGTAGATATTAGTGATAGATAAGCCTTTTCTGGGCCTCTGCAAAGTGGTTCATGGTAATTGCCATGGAGCAATTGGACACCACACATCGCCCACACATTTATCATAAACCATCAAGTTGGTATTTAATCAAGTGGCTTCATATGTGGAACTCTGCTGGCACCCCTTCCCCAGTGTCTCACCTGGAGATTTGGTTTCCATCTGCTCCACCAGCAAGGCTGTTCTCACCCTTGTTCCCCTTCTTTCAAACCCTAAACTGTCCCATTTGCAAAACTGGGGAAGTGTGGTAAGTCCTGTTTGGAAATGCTGCATGTGTGCTTTTGCATCTTATTCACAGGGATTGTTAAATGCCTGCTTGGCTTGGATGGATTTTTTGTGTGAGAAAGCAAATTTGTGTATTTGGCTGTCTAGAAAGGGAAAACACTAATATCTGAATGTGTATAAACTGACACAGTTAGTGTTACCCAGTCTTCCAGTCCCTTCCTGGTGCATATGGGTGTCCCAGCACTTATCAATACAGAAGGGAGAAAAAGGGAGATTAAATGAAGCTGACTCTATCCAGAGCACTGGTGTAAAACTGCTACCCTAATATGTAAGCACTTTCAATTTAGGGAACTCTTATAACTGGAGTGAGGTTAAGGAAGGGATATTTCCATGGCTTGGAGTGCTGTGTGTATTTGCTGATTAATTCCTAATGAGGGCAGAAGCACTTAAAGGAATACTATAAAGGTACATTTTCTCTTTTCATTTGGAAACATAACATCTGAGAAGCATTTATTAGCTAAACACCAACTCTGTACACATTTCTAAATAGAATGTTAGAATTTTAACTTTCATGTCTGTAATTTGTTAATACAATTACTGTAGAATACAATTAGGTGCTTTCAAATCTTTCAGTGTTAATTAAAAAGCTAATAACTTGAAAAGCTATAAATACTGTGGTAGAGGGGCTAGTTCTCCAGGGAGATAACCCTTTATTTGTTATTTAGTAGAGATCCCTTTACTAGAAGGCCAGGCTGGGTACTGCATGTGGCACTTGGTGACTCCACTCCTCTGTGCTACCTGGTACATATTCCCACCAGCAGTGCAGGGGTTGATCCCCTAGAACAGATCAGCATATTCAGAGTTAAATGCAAGCAGTAAACAGAATCAACCTCATCCCTTCAGCCCATGAACTTTTCTTCCTTCTCTGCTTTCATCTCCTCTGTCCCATCTAGACCCACCTGCCTGTCTGTGGACTAACTGATGCTTGGAACAGGGTGAGAGGTTCTTTTCTGGCTCCTAAAGCATCTCCAGCTCCTTTTGTAGCCTGAAATGTGGGAACTATGAGAAACTCTGAAATGCCAACAAGCCCACCATGAACAGTGGGGTGTGGTAGTCAGAGGATGTGTCTTTGCAGCTCTGAGACTCAGGGCAGCAGTTTTGGGAAATACTTCTTGATCAGAACTGATAGTGGTATTTCCAGTTTGGGGGTCATTTTTCATGTCCCAAATTTAAAAAGGTAAAGAAAAATTTAAAAAAAAAGGAAATTCAGGGATTCTCACTGGAATCTTTGGTTCTGTTAGTCTCCTGAAACAACTCTTTGGGGTTCCCAGCAGCACGTCCTTCCCTGGGACTGCCCAGGGGATAAAGTTCCACTTGCACTGCTACATCAGTGTGGGTGTGCAGAGCAGCACCCACAGGGCTAATCACAGCCGAAGGGAAAAGTACTCTGTTATCATCGTGCAGTGCTCAAAGCAGTGTAATTTGTGTTGTACTGCTGCAAACAAATTGTGGTGGGCTGGAACATGAATCACTCTTTTCTATGCAGTGTCTATTCCTTAGTCAGCGGGAATGGAAGGAAGATGTAGTGATCCTGTTCCTAAATTAACTTTATCTGGATGCAGTCTAGTTTTAATACAGTGGCTCGTGACCTTTTGGTGGTGGTGGAGGAAAATGCTTTGCATTAGATACACCATGGTCTGGCACTGATTGTTTTAAATCCTCTAAGATAAGGTATCTATTTTAAACAAAAATGGACTTGCTCTGAAGTTATGTAAATGAAGCACAAAAAAAATGAGGCTGGGCTACCTCACAGAAGGAAAAGCTGTGTTTTAAACTGTAATGAAATGGTAACTTTTATGCCAGATGAATCCAGCTGGCTCCCCACACACACAGCACAAAGCAGTTGCAGCAGAGTTTTAAAATAATCCACCAAGACAAACACTGGAGCTGGGGAACAACATCCCCTCTTACCAAAGACAGTGCTTAGTGGTGCACCTCAGCATTGTCTCAGCACACAGTAAATCATTAATTCTGCCCAGCCTTTCTGAGGAATGGTGTGATGAGGAGATTCCTAAAAGGCACTTAAAGGAAGCCCTGCGTGCTGCAGTTGGTTCAGATTGTTTAATGTTTGTCAGAGCTGAATTGTGTTGGAAGGAGATGTTGTGAGTAATGGATTCTCTCGCTGTTCCCACCGGGCAGGGCTGTGCCTGCTCTGTGCCGTTTATTGCACTGCATTATGCATGAGGTGGTTTTGCCAGCAGATACAGAAACACAAAAGCAGGGAGGGAAGAACAGCACAAGAGGACAAATTCATGTATTGCCCAATACACAACTCCTAGGAATAACTTAGGAAACCTTAAAACACTCATGTGCAGATAGTTTGGAACTGTAGCTCTGAAATGAGTTATTTGCTGCATTCTTAGTAGAGAACACACTGGCCTTACCATGAAACCACTCTTCCTTCTGTTGGAATTATAGCCACTGCACTGCTTTTACAGGACACCAGCAATCCCAACAGCCTGCCTTGAAAACGGGAGGTCACATCCTCAAAAAAGAGCTGTGCTCTTTCCTTTCTCATTGCTTTAAGGGTATTTTAGGTGCTAAGTCCATTTGTAAACCTGCTGCTCAAACTGCTAAGATTGTGTAGGTGTGTAGCAAGCGAGAAATGCCAAATGCCTAAAAAGAACCCAGCAGGCAGTGATTTCCAAGCACCCAACCAGCACTGATTCCCAACAGGCATTAGGGAACACTCTGCTTAGGGATTTATTGGTGAATCCTACTGTGCTGCCTTGTAGGTAATCAAATCA
>JACBWW010000037.1:3494576-3542055 GCA_020086605.1 Lanius collurio | reverse complement strand
AAAAAAACCCTTCTGAACTGGGTTTCTTTGCTTCAATTTTATGTAAGTTCACCACTATTTCTGCAAGCATTCTTCTTAGAGCTTTTGTAGCACTTGAATAGTTTTGTAAATAGCAGTCCTCATCACTGGAGGTCTGAATCTGCCCACCAAAATGTACCAAAAATCTTATGTAAGCCAAGATGTTAAAAAAATTTCCTGCAGCCAGTACTTTGAAATTCTCTATTCAGAGAACTGGATGACTGAAGAGCATTACAGAAATGGATTAAAAACATCGTTAGCTGTTCCAGTTATCAAAATGATATTAAGTTTTTCCTTGTGGATGCAGAAACACCCGCTGCAACTCCATTTTTCTTTCAAGCCAAGCAGGATTTCAAGGCATGCAAAGCCTTTTATAAGAATTCAAAGTTTACATTTGAGGCATGTGAAAACAACGTGGTGTTTTCAGCATTTTTGTGTGGTCACCGCAGGACAAAAAGGCTCTCTTGAGTCCCTGTGCTTGTGTCACTGCTATAAATTCTTGTGTCAGTGGCATTACCTTAACACAACGTGACTGATCTAATTAGACACGATGTGTCCTAGCAGCTGCAGGAGTCTGGAGGCTGGGGGAGGCCTTTTCAGGTGATGGCAGCTTTATGTGCTCCTTCCACCCATGATGAAAAATGCAGCTGTTTTCAGCCTGGAAGCCAAACTCTTTCCAGAGTCCCCTAAGGGGTGACAGTGACACAGAGCTGGGTGCAGGCAGTGCTGAGCCCCATGGCATGGTCACAGCTCCAGCCCTCACCTCCACCCCATGGCTGTGGGCACAGCTGGGCAGTTTGGGTGCATCCAGCTGTGCAGCTACACAGAGACCCAGCACAGGGATGGGCACATCTGCCTGGCACTGGTGGTGGAGCTCCAGGAAAGCTCTTGCAGCACCACTGTGGAGGGGATTGAGAAAGGGGCCAGCAAGTGCAAGCAGGTGGATCTCCACCTTGTCTTTGCCCTCAGCCCTCATCTGGTCCCAAAAAGCACATCCATGACCAGCACTGAGGCCACTTGAGTGTGGTGGCAGAGCCCTGCCAGGACATGATGATGTGTGTGAAGCTTGGCAGAAGCTTGACCTCACACGGTACCTGGACAAGCAGGTCTTCCACTTTGACCAGAACTTTGATTACCAAGATTTATGGAAGTGAATTTTGTGACCCTGTGAAATGCAGGAAAAGGAGGAGAGTGTGGGAAGATGATCCAAATGATGGGGCTGCCAGAGGAAGGAGTCACCAGTGTGGAAGATGCCATGAAGCAGATTGAAATGGGTGTGAAGTGCCACATGTCAGGCAAGACCTCTGCCAACACTCAGTCCTCCCAAATCCAGCCCATCTTCCATACCATTCTCAAGAAGAGAGAAAATTTTGTAAGCCAAGTTTTCCCTGATTGATTTGTCTGGGAGTGAGTGAGGCATGGACATCTCCAGTGCAGACAGGCAAACCAGGCTGGAGGGGACTGATATTAATAAAAGCTTCTTGGCACTTGAAAGTCGGGGGTTAGACATGTAGGAAAATATTACAGTGTTGTTTCCAATTATTTTTCACTGCTGAAAGTAAAATTGGGCAGTTGTGAGAATCAAACTGCAGGAAAAGGCAAGAATTTACAGAAAATGTATCTCACTTTATCTAGGCAGGTTTCCCCCTTGTGCCTGTAAAATACACACACACACCTCTATAACTCCCTAGATGGGGCCTGCTCCAGGGTTGTGTCAAACTGCACCAAAATCAAAGTAGTTTTTCCAGGGCAGGAGGCATTTAGAGTGATTTAAAAAGGCATTGGAGTGCAAAGCACTGTCATCTCTGAGCAAGATACATTTGGGAAATGAGGGTTCTTTTGTCATGGCATAAGCAATGGCTTTATTACAGCATCAGCTCACGTTATTCCCTCTCTCCTTCTCTCTTTCTTTCTTAACTATGTTCTCATGAGACATTAAAGGATGCTGGAACCTGTCTTCAGAAAAATGAGACTAAAGATGATGGCAATTGCCTGGCCGATGGGGAGAGGATGTGCCTGCTTTGCAGAAGGAAGCAGGGGAGTCAGTGCCCTGTGTCAGAGGCCTGATGAGAGGAGATTTGCCAGATCAAAGGGTCAGAAAAGCTGCATCCAAAAAAGCACCATCTGATAGTGCTTATCAGTGCATGGCCCAGACTGGGGCATCATTCCTGAGGGGAAACCGTGCAAAAACTGCTCTTTGCAGGGAGGTCAAAGCATCAGGCACATATCTATGATTACTATTCCATTTGGAAATCAATTAGCATAAAATACCGAAAGAAGTGGATGAAGTTAAACTGTATAAATCATATCTAATTAACTGATTATAATCATCCTCCATTTCCTCATACTCTGACTGTTGGTCCCATCCACCAGTTTGTGCCAGCAAATATTTAAATTTCTGGTCTGAAATCTGATGAAAACAACAAAAGGACTTCTGCAGTCTTTGAACCAAACCAGAGATTTGTTTTCAGTGATGAAATTATGAAACAGCAAATATTGTTTAGATGCTGGTCATCTCCTAGTAATCATAAACCATGCTTTTCAGCTCCAGTGCACTCTACAAGCATTTATTCATTGGCATCTTATCTGCTTTGGTAGTCCCAGCTTCAGCAGCTCGTGGTGTTCAGAGAAACAATGAGACATAGGTGCTACTTGCCAGATTGAGATAAAAACACGTTTCCAGAGGGGGTTTACCCATGAGAGGGTTTTTTCCTTTCTGAAAAGAAATTTCCTTGAGGTTCCTTAGAGGTTGTCTTGGATTCTGGTGCATTAAGTGCAGGATGTAGCAGGGCACCACAGGGCCATGTGCCAGCAGAGGGTCTCAGTCCCTCTCCTGGGACTGTCAAGCTGGCTCCCTTTTCTCTGGGTGTACAAAGGATCTTCCTCCCAAGGCAAAGATAGATTCACTCGTTTGGCTTCCTGTGCTCTGGTCCTTGCTCCAGCTCTGAGTTCCTGCTGTTCTGCTGCTGTGGCCTTATCTGTAACTCATGGGCACGAACTGCTTGGGGGAAAAGGGCTGTGGATTAACTGAGCTGGGCACAGTTCTAGAAACACGGTGTTAATGAGCTGGAACAAAGTCGTGCCGGGGTGGGATGGTTTGCAGGGAGTGGGAGAATTATTCTCTCCCTGGTGATGCTCACACGTGCAGGTGCCTGTTTGCAGCTGAGCTCCGAAAGTGACTCTTGAGCACACCCTACTGCTTCCCTCAGCACATCCAAAAGGAATTAACTAAATTAGCTTTTCCCCCCAATTTGTGTAAGTGAAGTGTTGATTAACCTCTTTCTTTCTCTGATGAACTTAATTTACATATTTTTCCTTTGCTTTCTGAACATAAATCCTGTGTATGGAGAGAGTGCAGAACCCCCTCTTCCCATGACCTGGACTTACATGACTTCTGCCTGGTTTCCTTGAGTTTGTAGCCACAAAATAAATGGTCATCTGCATTTTGGGTTTGGAAATGAAGTTTAACCATGTTTACATGTGACCACAGAGCCCAGCTCATAAAGTTGCAGAGATTTAATCAAAATTCCTTCTAATTTTGACTGGCTTTTGGAATGAAACCAGCATCAAAGAATGCCGGGGTACAGGTTTGCATCGCTCCGGTGACCATAAATGTTCAACTCAGTAAAGATCCCTAATTAATTATCGTGAGGTCAACCATTCATTTAGCCTGTTAAACAACTGAAACCCTTTTATGGGATGTTTTTGTTTATAACTGACTGTAGCTGAATGAACAAGAGAAGCAATGGCTGTATAAACAGGACCTGGTTAATCTAATCATTTAATGCCTGATAATTAACCATAAATACTGCTATTCTGTTATGCTTCAAGGACTTAAATCTGTTCTCTTCCTGCCTGTGTCATTTCTAGGGGAGATTTCATTGCTAGTGAGATATTTTAATTAGGAGATTTACATACCCACAGTTCAGCTGCCTCTGCTTGACTTCAGTGTTTTATAAGGACTGAACACAGACACTCAACAAGTCAGAGCAGTTCCCACTGCAAAGACAGACACACAAATGTTGGTCTGATCTTCCAGCTGCTGCCTCATATTTTCCACACTTCTCTAGTGTTTCCCACTTCAGTTTGTCAGAGCAGCACTGCATTGCCTCCATATTTGAATCTCTGCTGAACTCCTGGTTGGGTTTGCTCATTGCTGGTTCCAACTCTTGCATGTTCCCCCCATGCAGTCCTCAAAGGCTTGAGTTTCCTCAGCTGGGGAATGCCCAAATGCTCCCTTGAACAGACAGGACAGTTCAACCCATCACATGTGTGACAGCTGAAAAAAATAAAATTGATTCATCCACAACAGTTTTGAAGCATTTAATTGCTTTGCCCTCTGCTCTCACACTCATTTGTCTTCCCATCTCCCACTCCTATTCAAAGTGCCTTTCTGGCTGTGATACTCCACACCAGACAATCAGCAGCAATATTGTTGAATCTATCTTAGAATCTTTCATTTCAAAATTTCTGCTAGCAGTGCCAGCTCTCATCTCTCACAAAATGCAGGTTTTTTCATTCCCCTTGTACCTTCCAGAACTATTCAATTGTCAGAATTATACCTTAAGTGATTAATCTTTTAAACTTCCTGGTAACAGAAAAAACTTGGAAAGCTACAATATAAATGCCTATAAAAAGAATTTAAATGATGAAAAAATATTTACAGAAAGTTAATCTTGTGAGTTTTGGCACCAGAAGTAGAACATTTAAAAACCTGACTTTGGCAATACACCAAAACCTGCTTAAACCTTCTTGGTTCAGGCACCTGTGATCAAGCCTGTGCAGGGCTCTCCTCAATACCTTTGATCACCAGACACTTTGTTGACCACTTGAAGGCATTGTTATTTGATTTTATTTCTGTGCCAGCCCAGGGGAACAATATATTTTCTTGGGGCCCAGAAAAGCCTCATCTTGCTGTGGTGTAAGAGCTCACCTGGGGCACACAGCAGCTCTCACAGGAGGTGGCCCCAGGCTGCTCTAGGGGAGTTCAAGGGTAGAACTGGCAGTGAAATAAGTGAGGTTCAACCTCACCAGCAGCCCCCAGCTTCCCAAAATGCAGCATTTGGTGTTTCTAGCTCAGTTCTGAGGTTTCAGTCAAGATGGGAGCTGCAAAGCATGGATCAAAATAATCTGTATCCTGTGAAGACAGTCTGGGAGAACAAGACACCTTCTGGTCCTGCCTCTGTGACAGCACTGAGCAATTTGCTCCATTCAGCATCAAGTACAGCTGAATTTAGCCCTGTATTTTTGGCTTTGTTATTGAGTGTTACAGCTCAGCCTGTTAACATGAGGCTAACTCACAAGGTTTATTCAGATTTTTCTCCGCTTTCTGCTCAGACAAAGCCCAAGGCAACTGGGATTTTCCAGAGGAGAGAATGACTTGTCACTTATAATAGCTTTAGTCAGCAACATATGTTTAATGATGCACATCAATATTTGGGCTTTCACAGAGGCTAGGATTTTGCATTTTCAATGTCATCATGTCCATGAGCATCCTTTATCTCAGTGCTTTAAAAGTACATGTAAAACACTGAATTTTTATATCTACATTTCCCAGTGGCTGAAATTCCTCTGAGCTATCAGGCAGCATCACAATGCAAACCATCCCCTTTCCTACCTGGTACCAGACTCCCATGAATCTTTGAAATATGCACCTCAGCTATGATTTATGAGATATTTGTATAATTTTCCTTTTATTTTTCTACAGAAGAAGGTAAGACCTCATAGGGCATGTTGAAAGACAGTTTTTAAGCAATTCACCTGGTATTCTGCCTCACTTGCTCCTTTAACACGAGAAGGAATCAGCCATAAAGCAATGTTGTTATTCCTCAGATTGTTCCTTCAAGTTTTCTCTTGTTTCTACTTCTTAATCAAATTATTCTTCTTATGACCTCCTAATAATTTCTTCAGCCAGAGGCTGGAAGGTGACATTAGGAGAGATGACTTCAAGTGAAGAGGAAGCCTTAGATTTAAGGATCCTGGTTACATGCTAAACTTGCAGTTCTTGGCTAAGTAAGCACAGAAATGTTTAAATCTGCATATTCTCCAAAGCAAGCACAGTTCTGCCTGCAAAATAGAAAATTCCTGGTGATTCCCTCAGGCATTGGACTGGAGGGGGGAGTTGCCCTCCTCATTGTAATGGTGGGGTTTTACTGAGTAGGTCTGATCAAACCTGCATGGTTTGAGTTTAGCATCTTTTCCAGAGCATTGATGGGTTTGTTGGCAATAACCCCTATTTGTGTGTGCAGTTCAGGTGTTCTCTATCACAAAATGATAATTGGTCTCCTTCACGTTTTGGAGGAAAGGGGTTTGATGAAAATGTACCATATGGCTTTCATTATCTTTATAGACTTAGGCTTTGCTTGAAGCAATTTATGTTTCCCAAACTCATGGCAAGATGCAAAACATCAGGAACCTCCTGCTCCTCCTGGGCACTGACTGGTGACAGTACCATGCCTCAAAATGCTTGTCCACCTTTTCTGACTGAATCAGCTGGTAGCAAAGAAGCATTTTGTGTCTTGTGGCTACAAATGGGCTCCCACGACCACTGAGCACAGAGGTTTTCTCTGCATGAACTGTGTTCCCGATATTAAGGAGTAGAGTGGTAGCTGGTGAACAGCTGCTGTGTAATAACCTGTCTGGTTTCCTCTGTGTCTCACCCTGAAATTGATGTTTAAATTCTTTCTCATTTGTTAGACTTCACTGGTTTTGTTCATCACCCAAAAGCTGGCTCTGCACAGGTCTCGCTTGCAGCTGAGCAAAAGGGTACCACGCTGCTCTGGACCTTCATATATTCTTTACAGCCTAGTTTTCATCTTTTTGCATCATTTCAAACAGTGTTAAGAATTTTGAAATAGAAATTTAGAGCCCAAATTTTGCTTGGATACTTAATTCCATCCTCCTGCTGACTGTCCCCATCTTTCACTGCTGTGGGATGTTGCCTGTAATGCTTCTCCCTCATTTCTTTCCTCTCAGTGCTTATAACCATGTCCTTTCCTTTTGGTAAGTTCCTATGGCACATCCTCTATGTAATCATTCCAAGGAGAGAGGAATGAATACACTGCCCATCTCTTTGAAAGAAAGAAGTCTAAGCAGAACTGTTTTCATCTCTGATATTTCTTCTGTTAACCTTCCCACATCCTTTTTGCTTTTTCCTCCCATTTATGGGCAGTGGTGCTATTCTTGTGTGACCAATTTGCATAAAGCCATAGCAAACCAGGTTTTTAAATTTATTTAAACTGGCTTTTATTTTATTTTGGTATTTCTGTGTGTAATTTTATAGATGAAGAAACACAAGGAGATACAGAATTCATGTTTAGAAAAGCAATGTGTCAGTGAGTGCTCTGGCTTTACTCTTTTGACTTAGCAGCTTTATGCAATGGAGGTTGAAACTACCAATGACTGTAAATATAACCCATTTTTATTGACATAACAGTGACATCTATTGTTTGAGATTATGTACATCTGTTCCACTCTTAGCAGCTGCATACAGGTATTGAACTATCTCAATTTCATACAGTACAAGCAGGCAAAGTCAAATTATTGATTGAAAGAATTAGGTAATGGCACGTGCAGTAATGCCATTGGACAGCAATGCAAAATTAAACCTAATTTGTTTTGTCACAGCCTAATTTACAGATCAGTGTGGGCTGATGCACAGAGAGAGGTGTCTCCTGTCTCAGAGTGTCAGCAGATGTTGTTTTGATGTCACACCAGCCACTCTGCATCACCCTCCTGGAGGCAGCCAGAGGCTGGCAGCGCCCAGCAGAGGATTCTCCCAGGAAATCTGCCTGTGCATTGCCCCACCTTGCAGCTGCAGAACATCTGCCTTCTGCCACCCCATACCCAACCAAGGCAACCCCAATAGTGCAAGCTCAGGAGATGAGAGGGGAGGGCAGGCAGTGAACAGAGCCCTGCCCATGGAGTGCACTGAGCATCTGCTGCGAGGCAGAACCACAAACCAGGGCTGGTTCTTGCCCAGACCAGCAAAGCTGAGCCCTTCCAAGCCAGCCAGGAGAGTGTGAGAGCTGCACTATGCCATGTACCAGTTCCAGGTATTTTCAGAGCAGCTCTTGCACTGGAAAGAGAATTCCAAAGCATCAGGCTGGGGGACTTAGGAGAGTTACTTTAACTCCTCTCTTCTTGCCCTCATTTGATTATCTGTTATTTCTTGCTTCTTTTAATAGAGAATACAGAATTCAAATAGGAAATGTTATAATATAGCAGTAATGAAATACAGGGACTATCGAGTGTGTCAGACTCTGTGGCTGATTAGACTTTCTGATTCGTGGGCTGGCACTCAAGGGAACAGCAACTGTCTCTTTTACTGCCTTGTCTATGAAAACAGCAGCAGGCTATGTATGCTCATTACTATTTTATGTGATTCTGAATATTAGAAGAGAAGCGGAGAGACCAAAGCTATAGAAAGATATTTTTTATAATTTTAATGGAATATTGTGTTTAATTCTTATATAAGCAAACTCTGGATAAGCAATTACTCTCAGTAACAATATTTAGTACTGGTAAGTGAAGCAACACAGTTCCCTTCTTTTTAAGCCATAAGCTGTGATATAAGGATATAGAATTGTAAGAAGCATGGGTAAAGGGAACACATTGCCCATAGACCGTGCTGTGAAAATAGCACTGAAATATGTGCTAAACATTCAGCTCACACTTAGAGTTCACTGGGGTACATAAATGCTGTCTTCAACAGCCATAGCACATTCCTAAACTGAGGATATAAAGTTGGGCTGCTGTGTAACCCACCAGGCTTTCCATCCTAAGAGTAAATACTGTCTACTTCTCCATGGATCTGTACATAAACAGACTTCCAAATCTCCATTCAACTGTAAAGGCTGCAAGATGAAATATTCATATTAAAAATCCTGGATTAAAATCTACAGCCTTTCATGTATTGTTCTCCACAGTAATGCAAACTTGCTTCTAATTTCCTACACTCCAGCCTCCCTTTTAAGACCTCTCCACAGAGTAGCACCCAGCTGAAAAGTAACAGCAGCTGCAATTCTAAGGGCCTGTGTTGAACTTCTGTGCTTTCCAAAGAGAGAGAAAAAATAAATGTTACAGGAACAAGTAACAAAGACTTCATAAAATAAACAGGTTCTGGAAATCTCACTGTTCCCTCAGTGGAGAGGGAAAAGGACAGTGTGTAATGAAAGCTCTGAGTCTGTGCAGCGTTGGAGGGGCTGGAGATGCAGACAGGCAACAAACCCCAGAGGGACAGATTTTTCTTTTTTTTTTTTTCTTTTTTTTTTCTTTCTCACAAAAGCACTGAAATATGACTGTTTGAAAAACTGACATTTCCATGGGTGAAGAGCTAAAAGACCTTGTGGTGGCTACAAGGATCTATGGAGGGGCCAAGGAAAATAGCTCTGCTCTCCCACCCCCAGATCCCTGAGGGAAGGGACTCTGGGTTTGCAGCAGGCACAAAAGAAAAGCTGCAAGGTTTTCAAAAAGACCCAAGGGATGAGGGAGCCTGTGTCATACTGAAATTCAGAGGGCACCCTGCTGTTAATTCCCCACACATCCCCTTGAGATTCAAGTCCTCTGTATTTATGCATTGTCTCTGAAGTTGCATCCCTCTGAATGGCAAAGGCTGGGAGTGAGTGATAGCAGGTTCTGAAAACTCTGCGTTAGCAGCAAGCAGGCAGCCCCAATCTGAGTGAAGGGCAGTAATTTATTATCCATTAGGTGCTCTGTCAGTCAAAAAGGACTAACAGAGCAATAAAGTCTGAAGTGATCAGTGGAGCTCAGCCCATAGCACTAGCTGGCTATCAGAAAGGTCAGGGAGGAGAGATGGATGGTTTCCTCTTCTGCAGACACTCCATCTTTCTCTCTGGTGACACATGCAACTCTCTCTCTCAGCAAGTCAGATATCTCTTGTGTGTGAAGCCAATTCCAACCCAACTGCAAATTTTACTGTTTCAGAGGAAAGATTACAAAGGTTTTACATTTTGCTGAAACATTTTCAAATTAGGACAATGAGCCCTGTTCTGGTGGTGCTGTAAATGGGCTGCAGCCTCCAGTGCCAAACCCACCCTCCCTGTGAGGCTGATCCTCCCCAGCTAGGCAGGGCTCCAGGCCAGCAGCCAGGGGCTGATGCAGGGAAGTTTCAGGGAGACTGTCAGAAGTTTTTCTCTGTTGTTCCACTACAATCAGCGTGCCAGGGCTAGATATGAGTCTTCTTACTTAGGACTCAAGGGGTACAAGATCATTTCTTGTCTTTCACCTGATCCATCAACCTGTGGGCTCCTCCAGGGTGAGGCCCTCATCATCCTTCAGTAAGGATCCTGAAATTATGGATTCATTAATCCAGACAGAGATTCAGAGACTCCATCCCGGGGAAAGGGGAAAATTTAGATTTTGGTCCAAACCTGTGTCAAGTGTTTCATCCCCCATTTATTCCAGATAAAACAGGAGCATTCCTGGAGGCAGCTAGTAATATGTGTTTTGAGAGGCTCCTCTGGAGCAGATGCAGTTTTCCCAGCCTGCTGCCCTAACACATTAATATTTCCAACAGACTTCCCTAAACTTCAACCAGACAGTCTTGCTCCTGGGTGGCCAAGGAAACACATTTCTCAGTGAGACTTGTAGCTCTTTGGAGGGCTCTCTCCAAGCCCTGCACACAGCAGCCTGGAGCACACTCGTGATGGGGAATTAAGCCACGCTCTGACACTCTCCCTGGCTCCATCCTCCCCTCCTCACTCTGCATTGCACTGACAGCACCAGTCTCTGCCTTGCAGCTACAGGCAAAAGTGTAACCAAACTTCCAAACCCCAGGGAGGAAACTGGAAATGGTCCCAGCATCAGATTCCAGCCCAAAGTGCAGTTCTGGTATTCCCCATCCTTATTGTCACTGCAGTATCGTGCCGATGTTTATTTGGTGCTCTAACAAGCTGTTTGTGAACAGCCAGCCCGTTTGTTCTCAGAGGACAGATTAGAGCAGCCAGTCTCCTCCTGGAATAAGTGGAAGTTGAATTATTTATTTCCTTTTCTTCATAAGAAGCTTATAGCATGCTGGATGAAAAGTCAGAAATAATTAAGAAAAATGTTCTGCATTCAAACAGAAGAAACACTCAGAGAGCAGGTCAGAGCTGGTGTGACTTGGGCTTGGGATGGACCACCTTCCTGGGTATCCTTTTGCTGATGGGTTTCACAAGTTCTCTTAAAGTAGGTCAGTGAAATGTCCTCTCTGCTGAGGTTTTTTTTCCTTTGAATCAACCTCTCTAGAACAGCCTCGAGCTGCACTGTGAAATCCATCCAGGACATAATGTATAGCAGTATATGGGGTACAAGATTCATTGACTTAGCTGGGTTTAAAAAAACTAATCCTTGTTCCCTAAATCTTTGATGAAACATTATTTTAGCTTGAAATGTTGTGTTGTGTGGCATGTAGTAATTCTTCCTGGGGTATAAAATTTTATTTCTGCTTCAAGCCTGTTTTGGAAACCTTGGCACTTTCAGCTTACTGCAGTCAACTGCCACAGTGTGAAAAGTCCTTTGTGATATTGAAAAAGCAAGGTGCCCCAGTGCTGTGTGACATGAAAACTCAATTAATTACAGGAAGGAAGAATGCATGATAATTTCAGAATTAAAACATTATCAGTGCTGGAAGCACAGAGGTAAATCCTCTGCTGAATCCAGTGTTCAGAGCAGAGGGGTGACCAACAGGTTCAGAGGATTGCTCTAATCCCAGTTTGCTGGGAAATCAGGCCACTCTGAGAACTGGTGTGACCCCCAGGAGATGGATGCATCAAGCTGCAGGGGCACAGAGTGCTCTGAAAACACTCTCAAACACCATCCCACCCAGTGAAGACCCTCCCACCCAGGAATGTGGGCAGTGCAACAGCAGGAGAGAGCCTGGCTATTGTCAAGAACCCATCCTTATTTTATCTGAGCTGGCTCCTAACAGTTGGATCCCCTAATCTGCTTACAGCAGATCATATTTCCCTTCCTTGGAAAGTTAAAAGAAATTGTCAGAAGTCTACAAGCAGAATATTCTGGGAACCTTTTGAAGCTAATGCTGCTCTAAATGCAAGGTTGGAGATTTGGAGACCTCTCCTTTCTTGTTTTTGTTTCCCACTTAATTGTTCAGCATCACCTATTTTTGATTTGCAGGCAGATGTCCTAAGCTCCAGTACATGTATTATCCTTATTACCTTTGCACATTCTTGTTTAATTATTTTTAAACATCCTGACCCATTATAGATTAAAAGTCATGAATGAGGTTAATGTATAATTAATGAGAAAGGATGTTCATGGTGACAGCTCAGAATAATGATGAATGAGCTGAACAAGAGATCTGATGAGCTGTCCAAGGTCAAATTGCACATGGGAGTGTTAATGTTGCCTGACACAGCTTTATTTCTTTCTGATTTCCTATTTTCAATGGATTTGTTATTCTTGCAGAGCTGTTAAGCCATTTAAAGGGATGGGAAGGTGTCCTCTGACCTCTAAGTAAGGAGTGCTCCTTGCTGGTAGTCCTTTACACCATCTGCCATGAAGTATCAGATCCAAAATCCACTCTTTTCTCTTGAGAATATCCATTAGATTCAGAGGACAGTTGATCAGGGGGGAGAGGAGGGAAGGAGGTAAGAAAAAACACCTGAAAGAGGCCTTAATTATTGACTCAAAGGAAAAACCTCATACCCATTTCCATACAGCAAATACTCCATCTACTGGAATAGTTATTTGGTGACAGAGTGCAAACAGCATTTTTCTGACTGATTTTTCTCACAATTTTTGTCAAGATTTTGGGGTTTCTGATACCATGAGAGTATTTTTGTTTCCCCCAGAGAAATCATGACCAAAATCTGATTTGAAATAGCAGCTGACTGGTGAGAATAGTATAGAAAATTGGAATTCATGGA
This sequence comes from Lanius collurio, assembly GCA_020086605.1. Lineage (NCBI taxonomy): Eukaryota > Metazoa > Chordata > Aves > Passeriformes > Laniidae > Lanius > Lanius collurio. Next base: position 3,529,150 of record JACBWW010000037.1, on the reverse strand, counting down.
GCTGAAGTGTCCTGTGATCCAAGGTCCTGTCCTGTGACCCAAATCCCAAGGCTGCAGAACAAATTCTGTAAAAAAAGGTTTTGCAGCAGCAGCAGCAATTAATTCTGCCCTTTCTCCTTACTTAAAGGTAGGTTTCTTCAGCAGCAGCTTTCCCTGGAAAACAAGGAGGATGGATGGATTGTGCCTCAGGATTGCTGGCTGCCTGCTGACTTCAGGGTTTGCTGCTCTGGACTGTGGACCCAGCCTGGTGAGTGCCTTGGAAATGGGCAATTTGTCTCCTTGCCATGTTTTCCACCCAGTCTTAATTTACAGTTACCTGGGGGAGGAAGGAAAGGTTTTCTGTCTCCCCAATCATTTGCTATGGACGTTGCTGCCACTTAATTTGTTTTCTTTGGTCACTGTTGTCCAAGTTTGTGCTTCTCTCTCAATCATGCATGGAGTTAACTGAGTGCCCTCCCCATCTTTCTGCCCTCAGCATTCTGCTCTATCAAAAGGAAATAGCACAAAAATAGTGAAGATTTTATATTTTTCCTGGCCAATCAAGAGTCTGAAAACAGACACATTTCAAGCCAATCAGGAACAGAAACCCAGGGTCTTCATGAGCTTCCCTCAGCGCTAAAGATGAAAGAGAAATCCCACAGGCTGTAACCATGTATCAAATGTGATAATGATTGTGCTAAATTGCTTAAGAAAAAGAAATTACCACAATGTATTAATTGTGCAAATGTAGAAATTGCTTTTATTTTGTCACATTCCTAAGTTTAGTGTTTGCTTAGATGAAGATGTATTTAGCAGAATATTTATCTGCTGGTTGATGCCCATAAATAGGATTAAGGCAAGCTACAAATAAGCAATCCTATTATTTCCCACTGTGTCACGTGCAAAGTGTGGTAAATCACTGCACACACTGTGCTGTTTTTCAGTTAAAGGTTGAAAAGTATCTAAAAATGGGTAAAAATAGCAAAATACAGCACAAGCTGTGGCATTAAGCACAGAGCAACCTGTTCAAGTCAGAGCCTCAGGCTGGAACCTCTGCAAAGATTGGGTCTCCCCAAGGCAGGAGAGTGGATCCAGGGTCCCTGTGAGAGGAGGCATCACTGGGATCCCAGCACGCCAGACAACTGCCCCAGCCCCTGGTTTGTAGGTGAGAACTTCCTTTGGTGGACAAATGGGACTCTTAATCCCAGGGTCGTGGGTTTGACTCCACTTTGGGCACCATAACTTGGGGTTATCAGCTGTCCACTGCTTAATTTTGTGCCGAGCTTGCCTCTTTATGTCTTGGGATATCCTTACACCATTCACAAACAGCCTAAATATCCCTCGACTGTGCAGCCCCACTTAAGCCAGTGTTTGTTGGCAGTTACCCCCAGAGCAGAAGTTGAGAAGAGAAATAGAGCTCAAACCTCTTATGGTGTTCAGTCATTTATTCCCTCTGTCCTGGGGGGGACAGAAGACCCGACCTGGGCAGAGTCAGAGAGGTGAGAGGGAGGGGCTTTGTGTCCTGCTGGTTTTATCACAGCCAGGGGGAAAGGGGATACCAGGGGTGGGAATGGGACAAACACCCAACCAGCTCAGAGCCCTGCTGGAACCTAAGGCAGCCCTGACTCAGTCCCATGGCAGGGACCCGAGGGGGGCCCAGGGGGTTCCACCCCAACAGACAAACACGTGTGCCTTCCCTTCCATGGGGGCCACCCCAGAAAACACCCGTGGTGTTTCCTGCTCACACACCCAAGGGCGCATCCTGAGCTCGAGGGTTTCTGTTGGAAGCCAGAGGGTCCCTTTGGTACCTGGCAGAATAAAGAGGTTCCACAGGCAGGTGCAAACTTGGCTGTCTCCTGCAGCTTCACTGGCTCCTGCTTCTGGGGATCCAGGGAATTTTCCTTTGTTTTGTGCCTCAGTGGAGAGCAGAGCATTGATCCCACCCAGCTCTGCAGCCATGAGGAGGCGAGGGCGGGAAGGAAAGGAGTTTACTCTGCTTTCCACAGCACTTTCTGTCACTCTAAAACTTCATGGTTATGAAATTTTGCCTGGAGTAAAACACAACCATGTCACACATCTGACATCAGGGACTAAGTGTCCAAAATATATTTATTTTCTCCTGCTGGATTTTCCCTTCTGCTTCCTATATTTTCTTTCAGCTGCTAGGCTTGAGATCAACTCAGTATTCAGGTTAGATAAACCTCATATGTTCTTCTTTGAAGGTGTAATTCTTTATTCATGATTACTGTTTTCTTGCAGTACTGTTTCCATTACCTTTTCCCCCCCTTTTTTTTTCGCCATGAAGCCTGCTGAAGCAAAATCTTAGAAACAAGGAAGACAAGATAAGCAATACCCTTTCTAAGAAAAATATCCATGAATTCTGGCAAATTTTCAAATGCAAATTAAAGAGCAAATATTCTTCTTATTTCTGAACAGAAACTTTCCCACACATTTGGAAAAGGGCACTTCCTCTGACATTATTTACTGTCATTTCTAGATGTCCTCCAGGCATTATGTTGATTGGGATGAATTGCCACCAAGCACTTTTTTTTAGGAGGAAATAGGAGAGCACCTGTGCCACAGGTACAACCCCACCTGGCACTGTGGAAGTCATGACTGCAAGAACTAATCCTTGTGAGCAGTAACACAAGAATCTGAAAGGATGAAAAAGCTGAGTTTTGGGTCTGGGTGGGGTTGGGTTGGGTTGGGTTGGTTTTCTTTGTTTTGTTTTTTTGAAGGGAGTAGAATCAGGGGACCGACACTGGAAACCACAATAAGCAATGTCCCACCTGGAGAGGGTGGCAGCATTTTGGTGTGGGCCATGTGGTGTGTATTGGTTGCTAACTCATTAATTCTGAGCAGAGTTTCAAAAGCTGGTTTGAAGCCTAAATGGCTGACCTGTGCCCATCCTTCTCTTCTGTGCTGCCTTGTGGCAGAGAATGTTGATTTTCACCATTCTTTTTAGCAAGTGAATCTCTCCTTTATTTTTGTGTTAGAATTTAAAAATCCCCATGTCACCAGACCCTGGGTCACTGATCAGTTAAGCCACAGGACACTGCAGGAGCTCTTTGCTGAGAAGGGCTCTGTTCATCCCTTCCCATCATTTCCTCTGCACTTGGTATCCCACAGCCTCTCCTCCTCCATGCAGTGCCAGTCCTGAATAATTTTTTTCCTATCCATCTGAGCAAGTTTGGGGTGGGTAAACACTTGTTTCTAATTCAGGGGCTGGAAACTGTCACTGTCTCTCCCAGTTCAGTACCTGGAGTGTTAATCTGAGAAGTAATTAACAGGATGGAGTGTGATGCTAATGGAGTGAGCCCTGTGCCAGGGCTTGGAACCACACAGGAGGGAGGGGAACATGATTCTGGCATGTTTTCCTCCTCAGCATATGTGGCAGATCCTGGGCTCTGCCTTGTCAGTAAAAGCCTGGCTTCTAAGTAACACTTGAGGGTATTTTTGTCATTGATGCTGTGAATATTTGCAACAGCCAAAATAATTTGGATAAGCCTGTACTGGTTAGTTGCCATGGTCACCTAATATGCAGTGGCTTTGGGAATGCTTTGGTCAGGTGTAAGGAAGGTTTTGCTGTACCTTCTGCTGGTAAATACGAGTGGAAAGCATGTTATGCTGTTTCAAGAGTATTTGTAATTTTGCAAATAAAATTCCCTTAATCCAGACCAAATGTTAGGATTTCAAGGAGTTGTAACAGGGCTAGAGACAAAGCTGGAGTTGCTTGTCAGTGAAATGGCTTCATGTTAGAAAACAAGACTGAATGTTTTCTCTTTCTTTTGATACTCAGTGCTGAGATAAAAGGCTTACTGCCCAAATTAGACAAGTCAAGTATTCTGTTTATGTTTGTCATCCTCAGCATTGACTCACAGAAGCTGTAGAACATGAGCACACATATTTTTGCATTACAATTTCTTAAAAACTTTTTTTTCCCAAGAGGAAAACTAGAGCCCATTTGCCCAGCAAAAAATCAGCCAACCTTAAGGAACGAACATTGAAAATCCTGAAGGATGCTGGGAAAGGCAGAAAAGGGGAAATAAACCCATATTGCTTACTGGGGTGCTGGGAATGTTCTCAGTGTCATGTCCTGCCAGAAAGGTAGAAAAACAGAAATAAATCTGAATTCCTGTTTGGGGTGGTGGGAAGTTTCTCAGTGTCTTGCCCTGCCTTTAACAAGGTTTGGTGCATGTAGAGGGGGGACAGACCTTGCTGCCTCCCAGCCAGCTTTGGCCAGTTGGTGCCTCTGCTCCTCAGCCTTCTCTGGCTCTGAGCACCAGCATTTGGGCTCAGAGCTGCCACAGGGACACCGACCCTTCGGGGCAGGGCATGAGCCAGTTGTCACTTCTGTGACTGCTCCACGTGGCCCCTACACAGCCCAAGGGAGCTCACCCTTTACCCTCCAGCTCCCAATTTAATGATGAACTTTTGAGGTTCATCCTGGACTTTTGACAGCTAGAAGAAATATTTTTTCCATATCTAGTGAACATTCCTGTGCAGTTTGCTTCACAAAAAAGAGAAAATATATTTGAAAAGTTCCACTATTCAGTATGGAAGAAAAATTTTAGCTTGTGAAACACAGCAGTCATTTTTGGGCCAGCTGTACTTGGCAGTCTCTGTTCAAGTTGGGGGATGCTGAGCTTGTGAGTAGAGCCTGGCAGAGTGAGGCAGCAAAGCTCGTTTGTAACACCCTCATTATTGTCCCTGTTCTGTTCTCTCACTAATTTCAGCTATTAAACAAATAAATGAGTGATTATGCCAGATGAGTTTTTTTGTGTGAGAGTATCTTCTCCTAGCACTGCCATCCTTTAGTGGTAATTATGCAGTCATACAGCTGTTGCTTGCAGGCAGGTTTGAAATAATATTTTTATAAGTTGTATAAATCACACCATAAAAATAAATGAAGAGACAAGAGCCTAGTCTGAGGACAACAGAGGAAAATAAACTGGGGATCTGGATTATGGAATAACTGGAGTGAATACAGTCAGTGCTGACTATAACTGGGCTATGTAGTCACATGGTTCCAAAATAGAATCAGGGAAAGGTTTGGGTTGGAAGGGACCTTAAACTTCATCTGGTTCCAGCCCCACTATCCCCCATTGCTCCAAGCTCTGTCCAACCTGGCCTTGGACACTCCCAGGCTTGGGGCAGCCACAGCTTCTCTGTGTGTCAGAGCCTCCCCAGACCCTCCCCACCCTCACAATGAAGATTTTAATTTCTTTCAATTTGAAGCGATTCCCTCTTGCTCTGTCACTGCAGCTCCTGATGCAGAGTCCCTCTGCAGTTCCCTGCAGCCCCTTCAGGTACTGGAAGGTGCTCTGAGGTCTCCACACAACCTCCTCTTTTCCAGGCTGAACAGCCTCAACTTTCTCAACTTGTCAAGCCTAAACCAATCAATTAAGGCTCTGGAGCTTAAAAAAGGAATTACACAGATGCTGAAGTGTCCACACCATGGGCAAGTCAAATATTTTTAATTTCTCTGCTCAGATTCACTGTGAAGAGTGGGGAAAAAATTCCTGCTGCAGAAAGTCAAGTAGATGTGTCATGTTTTGGAAGATAAAAGCAAACCAGCCTGAAAGTGCTGAGAAACCCAAGCCCCAGCAGTCCCAAGCTCAGGAACTCCACATGGAACACTTTGCTAACACATTGACTCATCCATTTGGATGTAGCTCCTTCCCAGCATATGGTCTGAAATGGGTCTCTCCTGGAAATTTCATGGAGTTATTTTTTTTATGGCTTTATTCTTCCAAAGCCCAGTAAAAATGCCTGCTCTGTTTATTCTGGCTATTTAGCCTGGCAATTATGTAATGTTCATGAAACAGAAGCAGCACATAATTTTTATGCTTCATAATATCTCTCCTCAGGAAAAAGCTGGCCACTTAGAGGAATGTTCTTCTCCCAAGATGCTTTTTGGGTGATGTCTTTTTGGCAAAACCAAACTGCTGCAGCCTGGAGGGAGTCATTTTGTAACTGATTGGCTATTCTGGTTTTGCTTATGATCATTCATAGCTTCCATTGCTTCTCTCTCCTGTTTCCCCTTTCTTCTTCCTAAGGCAAATAAGAGAAAAATGCCTAATTTTGGCTTTTAGAGCTGCCACATTTCAGGACAGTTTGGTTAGTTGGCTTGTTTGGTTTTTTTTTCATGGGCGTTCTCCTTTTCAAGAGAAAATTGAAGAGACTGCAAGTGAAAAAATAAAAGAAAGTAATTTTGAGAAAATTTAGCATTTAGAGGTGTGGAAAGTTCATGGAAATTTTCTATTTCCTGGGTTACAGTTCAGATATGATTCCACCATACAGCTGTGCTTACAATATTATGATGATTTTGTTTAAAACCATGGATGTCTCAGTTTGGAGACAACTTTCAGGAGTAAACATCTTGGAATGAGCATTTCCTCAAAAGAGAAAAGGCTTCAATAACTCCCTTTTCTTCTGCCAATGGGAAAAAATGATACCAGCAGGTGAAAATGAAAAAAACCCCCAAAACTGCTTATTAACAAAAAAATAAAGGGGGAGGGTGCCCCCAAGGCACAGGAAAGGATTGAATGAATGCTAGATACAAATTCCCAGAAACTTCACCACCACCCACACACACACAGCCATGCAGAGCAGAACAAAAACAACCCAAAAATGCCCACAGAAGAAGAATACACGGGCTGGTCTCCAGAAAACAAAGTGGGGACTGGTCCCTTCTGTCTCCTGGAAGGGGAAGAGGAGTTCACAGAGCAGAGGGGAAACCTGTTGATCATCTGGCATTGGTTTTCCTCCTCACAGCTGGTGAAACTGGTGGATTTTGGTGTCCCTCCTTTCCCTGGCTCAGTCTTGGCCGGGGGTTCAGACTGGCTGGGGCTGCACCACAGGCTCCCTGGGCCAGAGAGAAGGAAAAAAACAACAAAAAACTGCCAAAAGGATTTACCAGTGAAAAGCCTCCAGGCCAGGGGAAGGGGAAAAAAACCAAAAACAAACAAAAAAAAACCCCAAAAAACCCAACAGACAAAAAAAAAAAAAGAAAAAAAAACAAAACAAAACAAAAAACCTCCACCCCAGAAGATTCTTGCCTAAATTGGTGAAAATTAACCCAGCAAAAGTAGCAAAATAACAATACATGCCATGCCAGGGTGAGACCAAACCAAAGTGTGCAGGAGCCCAGGGCTCCCTGCCCAGGCAGCCCAGGCCATCCTAAAGCTACAGCAGAGGTTTTTCTGAGCATAAAGCAGACAGTTAGGGAATGAAGTATTATCATAAAATCACCCCAAGACAGTGGGACACTCATGGATGCAAACCCAGACTTCTCTCTCATGTTCATGTAAACCCACAGCAGTTCCCCTGAAGCCAAAGAATTAGTTAAAAGGAAAAAGGAAAATTAGGAGAATTTTTTTGTGAGAGAGATTTTTTTATCTGAATTCCAAGAAAATATAAATTAAGTGGAGGAAACAGGTGGAAAATTCTGATTTTTAGGCTTTTATAGGGGAAAACGGGCATGGATGAAGACAAAACCTTTATTTGAATGAGTATTGCAGTTACAGGGATAAATATTTATAGGAAAGGTGTGAATTATTTATATGTGTTCCAAGATAGCAGAGTATAATAGCATCCTTCCCCTGGATTTGTTACCCTGTAAGCTGGGGATTGCATGCACAGTGATATGGTATCTGATATTAGAGGATTTGTGTTTGACACGAGGAGATTGCAGTAGAGGGAGGGAGCAGCCCCATGTTTGAGTTTGTATTTGAAATTTGTGCAAAGGCCAACAAAAGCTCACAGCTCTGAGTAAAGAACATTCAGGGCCCCATAAATCATCCATCTTATGTTATTATGCTACAGTGGCAAATTATGCTGGGTTTGTCTCTGCAGTTAGTGCAACAGATGGCAAAGATTTGCACAACCAGTTAAAATTCTTGGCAAAGCACATTTTTTAAATTTGTAGCTGAGGAGTTGTTTGGGATACACTGGAATATTTGTACCAAATGGGGGGGAAAAAAGCCTAACTTTTTTTATAATCTCTCTTCCACTTAAAAAAATATAATTTTACACATTTGCCTGACAAGCAGTGCTGTTATACCAGCAGGTCCCATTCATGTTTGCACTGTGGTGGAGAAAACTGCCAGCCTCAAATTATCCAGGAAGCTGTTTCAAAAGGGGAAATGCAGAGCAGGGAGAAATTACTCCTCTTCAAATTACCCTGGCCTTATTCAGGAAATTGGTAATAATACAGGCACACCGTGTTTGGCTGCACAGAACAGGCTCACTCTGCTCCTCATTTGCAGATTGGTGGCTCCCAAATCTGCCACTCTGTGCCCAGCAGGTGTAAAGGAAAGTTAGACCATAACCCTGAAAGTGGATTCACAAGGGCAATATTGCAGAGAGGTCTACTCTAAACAAAAACTGGTCTGTGTGCTGATTTCTCATCTTTAATTCATTATTGTGTTACAGTCATGCTCTATACCACAAAGGCTGTGATTGTGTTGTAGTTTAGGTAAAAACTACAATGCATTTTCAGTGCATTTCAATACATAATTATCTGTTAGTTAATAAAGCCGAACAGTTACCTGTTTAGAGCCCTTTATACTCCAAAGGAGTAACTCTGAATATGTGTACCAGTAAAAGCCAGGTATTTTAACAAAACCCTACTCTCCCATGTTCACTCTCTGTTACCCAGTGAGGGGAACTGGGGCTGATTTCGAAGTCAGTGCCAATCCCTCTTTAGGAGCAGTGCAGAGTCCCAGTGAGGTTGCAGGGCTGTTTGCTGGCTGATTCCTGCACTGACTCACTTGTGCAGCCGTGTGGGACGTGGATTTGGTCCTGCTCTAATCTGATGTTTCTTGAGTGGGTTTTGCAGTGAGAACTGCGCTGAGCAGCACATCCAAAAATGGTGTGGAAAGTAATTTTCAGTGCCACAGGTGCCCTGACCTGCCCATATTCAATGCCATGGCTGAGGGCACCGTGGAGCCAAACAGGAGAAGCTGGCATGAGGCTCACACAGGGGGTCTCACCAGGCATTGAACAGACTCATAGAATCATTATGGCCAGAAAAGAATAGAATTGCAGAATCATTTAGGCTGGGAAAGAATAGAATCATGGAATCTTTAAGGCTGGAAAAGAACAGAACCACAGAATCATTGCAGTTGGAAAAGACCTTCAAGGTCATCCAGCCCAACCTCTGACCCGATCCAACCAGCACCATTAACCCCACTGCAAAGGGCTGCACATCACACAGGCTGTTCTCATTTCCTTCCACTGTCAAAAAGAATCAGCCAAAAGCTTTGGGGAGGCTCATGCAGGCCTCTCCATGGCCAAGGCCTCACTTGGAGGTGAGATGCTTCTTCCCACCGGTGCCTCAGTCGGGCAACCCTGAAAGAACTGAGTGGACCTGAAAAGTGCCCTGAAACCCTTGAGCCATCCAACAACACCCCAAGCCTGGCAAGGGCTTGCATTGGGGCAGCAGTGGGGCCAGCAGAACCATCAGCCCTTGGGGGGTTTCTCCAAGGAGGATTCTCCTTCATGCTCAGGGTCCTGCCAGTGCAGCACAGCCTCCCCTGCTCAGCCGTGGATGGGCAGTGGGGGATGTGCCACAGAGACATTGTCACCAAAATATCAGAATACTTGGTTTTTGAAAAAGGAAAAAATGGGCTATTACTCCTCTGAGGGCCATCAAACCTGGCTTCAAGCTAGGGCTACGTGGATGACTCGTTTCCCTTTGATTTGGTTTTCATTTTGTCAGTAAAACACTGCACTGCTGGGGAGGGGGAAAGCCAACCCAGAGATAAAACAGATGATATCTGTTCATTTCTCTGTGAACTCCCCCTCAGTAAGGAGAGAGGTGAGCAGCCCAGCCTCACTCAAGAGAGGGATTTTTCAACACTTTTGATAAATTTTTTACGGAATTTCTCTCCCAGTTCTTCCATATGCATGGAAAGCAGCATTTTGAGCTTCCCTGGATGCTGTGCTCTGTCCAAGGAGCCAGCACACACCTCTGCCCAAAGGGCAGGAAGTCCTGGTTCAGGCCTGGCTACAGCTGAATTTAAGAGCCCAACTCCCACTGAAGTCAATGTAACCTCTGTATCAAAAAGATCTTTGGGAGGCTCCATCTGCAGCACATTGCTGAGACAAAAGACAGAAGTTGCTGCCTCCTAACATGCTGAAATGAGGCAAAATTATTTTTTTAATATTATAAATAATTAATTCTAGATTGTGTGACTCCATAATCACACAGAGGATTTTCCTGCTTAATATCCCTCCTTCTCACAGGGTCTCCATGAGGGCAGAATGGATGTTTTAACCTTCAGTTGTGTCCGACCATTCTTCCTGGGTTTATGTGGTGTTAATACTATTTGCAACTTTTATATTTTTGGCTGTAATAAATGTTGAACCTTAACTTCCCTTTGCAGATAAGCTGTAGGTGGAAAAAAACCTTGATAATATTTTACCCATTTTGTTTATTGGAACAGCCCTGGGTATTTGTTCAGCCTTGTGGACTTCCACCTAATGCTTTCCACAACTTTAAACCACTTCTCAGCATTGCTTCTCAGACAAAAGAATTAAATTTTGGCTTCCCTCAATCATCTATTTGGTTATAAACCAGTGATTTTCATGCTCCTCTGTACTACTTTTTAGGTTTGTAACATATTCCTTGGATTTTCATCTGACATATTTATTTCAGTGAGTAGCTGTGGCCTTACATAGCCTTGTACTGAATATGCAAATACTTTCCAGCCATATTCTGGCAATATAATTTAGTAGAAAAAAATGTATTTTTTAATCTCAACTAGAATTTTATATTCACTTTTAGCAATGAATTAACATGATACTTTTCCAACTATCTAGCTGAAAAATGAAACATTTCACCTTTGCAGTAGAAAATATTCAAAATAATAATTCAGAGTAATGGAAAATAAAATAATTTTAGGCTTGTTACAAGAATCCCTAAAACTTTCTGGGGCAAATGTGCAACTGGAATTTTCCTCTTTTAGCTGGGAGTTTAAAAACTCTGCTGTTTGTATCACAGGATGTCCCAGTGCCCTCAACAAAAATCCAGCTGCAAAAGGCAGAACAGACCCTACTCATTATCCTCGTCTTCACTTTATCTGTAAGGCTTCTTTTTTTGGTTGTTACTGCCAGAAGTTGGAATAATTTGATTTGATGACATCACAGGAGTTTCTCAGGTTCATATGGAATCATCTGGGTCTGATATGATCCACCTCAATATCCAAGAAAAAAATCTGCTCCTCAGACTTTTCCTGACCCATTTTTATCACCAGCCTGCTGTGTAAGGCATTTATCAGCAACCTGGCCCATTTTCCCCCTTACCTATAAGGGAAGATCTTGACATGATCACAGGAACAAGTAGGGGGAGATAAAAAATACCACAAAGTGCAAAAACTTGCTCAGCTGGGTGATGCTTTTCCAGTATTGTCCTGAACTTCAGTATGCACAGCTGATTTCTCTAAGGATTTGTATTTCTGGTGATCTGAGATCTTGCCCAAATGTTCAGTGATGTAATTGAGGTTTCTGTTAGGGACAGGGGAAAACCAAACAAACAGAAAAGAAATGTATGCAAAGCAGTTACCTAAATGAGCAGATACTCTGTGACAACAACACTTCTTTTTGATAAAGTAATTTTAGAAAGAAACTATTAAAACTGCACTCTTGTGCAATTCAAGAGATGGAACTGAAAACAGTTCTTTTACAGGGTTGACTTCTTTAAATTTGTGTAAGTGCTTAAATCAGTCTGATTTTTGGTTGGAAAAGTGGGACATTCTTCCTCTTTTCTGCTTTTTTAACTTTAAAAAGCTGAAAACCATCCTTCTTTCGAGCTACTCATAAAAAAGGTGACAGAAACAAATCATTGTTTTTCTTCAGAATGAGTCAGTTGAGAGAGAAGGACTAAAAAGAAATCCTCAACCCTCTCATCTGCCATAAGAGGGTAACAAGGTGAAACTCAACAACATGACACAGGAGGCCCTGGGGAATTAATTCGGGTCAGCACGTGTGAATCCTGGAGATAAAGAGGGACGAGAAGGATGCAGGGCCACAACTTTCCCAAAAAAATGAAAGCTTTGGGGACTGGGAGGTGGGTGCTCTGTTGCCTATCAAAGGTTTCTTTGATGGGCTTCCTTTTAGGAAAAAAGATACTGCCAGACCAGTGGTTTCCTGTGCTGCCTTAATGACTGTTTAATTCTCCAGGTAAGCACTTGAAATGTGAAACTGGGAGGGAGGGAAAAGAATGGGAGATAGGTGAACAAGATCAATGACTTTTAATTTTCTCTGATGTGTCTTTGGATAAAAAAAATTCCTGGAACTGAATTTGTTAAAATAGAAATTGATACTGCTATTCTTCATCCTGTGAGACTTTATTTACTACAAGAGTAGAAAATCTATTTCTTCCTATAATGGCAAGAGTTCCATCTTTAGCCTTATTTCCTAAAGGACCAATATTTGTCTCCTCCTTCCTCCCCCACTGCTCCCTGACTGGAGTGCTTTGAGTGAGTGCAGCCCAGCTGGAATGAGGGTCTCAGGGGCCATCAGCTGCTGGGGATGGCACAGGAGGAGGTGGCTGGGGGAAGTCACTGAGAGCACTCCTCTGAGGAAGGGGCTTTGTGGGGAGCTCAGACCCTTTCCTACTGTCAAATAAGCAGCACAGACAGAGGTGTTAGGAAGAGTTCAGCTGCAGGGAGAGCCTGCAATTGGATCTGGCTGCTTCTCAGACCTCAGGACAGACACACACAAGGTGCAGGGCTGGAGCTCTCCAGCCATCTCTGCTTGAGGGCAGCCCCTGTGCTCTGCAGCCAGGGCTGTGCAGGTAGTTTGTGTTTCCACAGCTGTTCCAGCTTCCTGCTGTCCCTTTCTGTCAGCCTTGGCTTGGGCAGGTTGCTAACAAAAATTCCAAGCAGGATTTTAAAAGAGAGCAGGATTTTAAAAGCGGATGTTGACAGAGATGAAGCGTCCAGCTGTGGCAGTGGAGTAGAGGGAGGCTGGCTGAAAGAGGAGAAACTCCACTGGGCCAGAGGATTGATTTCCTGGCTCACAGGAGGCCTCCTCAACGCCTCAAAATAGTCTCCTGATCCTTTGACAGTGTTTCTTACCACAGAAAATGTGCTAAGAGCTCCAAGAGCCTCACTAGGCAGGGGTTTTGCTCAGCCAGGGTTGAATTTGGGAGTGTTCAGGACTTCCTGGCAGGAATGGCTCTGTTCTCCTGCCCTGGCAGTGGGGAAGGGGGATGAGAACAGCTTCACTCCCCTCTGCAGTAGCATGGAAGTAACAGCACTCACTGCCCTGCTCTCCACTGCACGGAAGCTGAAGGGGCTCAATCCCTCCAGCCAGAGATGGATAAAAAGCCAGAAATCCTTGTCCAGTTATTCCCCAAGCCAAAAAGGAAATAAGTCTGTTGTAAAAGGGTAAAATTCTCCTAGATGAGTGTCCAGGAAGGAATAAACTAATAAAAGTGTCTACCCTGAAGAAGAATACTTGTACTTTCTGAGGCTGAAATGCCTTTCACGCTTTAAAGGATGGGGCATTTTGAACACTTAAGCTAAATTGTCTGGTTTATAATATGAGATGGTAAATCCCATCCGCTTCACAAATTAAATCCATGCCCTGAAATATGTGAAGTAGTTAGCTTTTGAGTTGGGTCTTGTTAGGTCAATAATCAAATAATATCTTCATATCTTTTTTTCATGTTTCAGAATAATTATGCTTATAGGTATAAATATTAATTTCTGCTCAATATGTATGCGCTTTGGAGTCCCTAGGTGTGAATAACATTATCTAATTGCAGAAGCTAGAATATTAATTAAATTCTGTCAGATAATTTTTAACTGGGTGTATTACGAGTCAGATATGTGCCAGCAGGAGGGTTTTCTGCAGAGCTGTGTAATGCTCTTCGAAGTTTCCCTCTGGCCAGAAGGATATCACAATGTACAGCTGCTGGCAGAAAGGAAGAGAAATAGAAAAAGGCTTTGTGGGGCCAGAAAAGCTTTATATTACTGTACCAGATATGTTCTGTGTAGTTAATTCTGCTTCCCTAACAACCTGATTAGTATCTTAAAAGCAGTAATTTTCAAAATCATTACAAGTTGAGCAACACTGAGATAACAATGTTTATGTTATGATAAATGGGTGCAGTTCTAAAAATGATGTAATGTGTGTTTTGCTTCTTTCTGTCATTACCCAAACTCTCCAGAAAATTTGTACACTGGAGAACAGCAAGGAAAACAGTGGACAAGACTAAGTGCATTCATTTGCTTCTTAGCAACAGATTAACATGCTAAAGTCAGTTTGGGGAGGATTTTCTGAAATTATAGGAAATAAAACCTACAGGCTTTGCCTGCAGGAAGGAGCCACCCCAGCCAGAGTCAGTTCTGTGTGTTACTGCTCCCTGATATTTGACTTCTATTGCTGTGTCACTTCCTTTGTATTTCTAGAAATATACAACTTATTCATTTGCTAATGAGCAATTCATCTACATAATTAATAGCCCCAGTGTGTGTCTTGTCTTGAGTCCAGCTTCCCGCATAGAAAAATTTCATGGAGGAATCCTACAAATGCAGGCACTTCATAACCTCTGTTTTTGAACTTCTGAGGTTCTTGTCTGAAGCTCCATGGGATCCTCCCCAACCAGAACTCCCAGGGTTCATCCTGGGAGTGTTTGAACTCTCAGAGCAGCCAGAAGGTGTTTGTGACTTGGTAACCACAGCACAGGCCGGGCAGCACATCCCAAACCACCCCACCCCCTGTCTGCTCCGTGCTTGGCAGTCGTGCCCACATCTGTTACAGCTGATTCATCTTTAAGTGAGATTCATTGATACATCATTTATCTGCTTTTTCTGCTGGAAGAAACATTAAAGAAAAAAGAGATTCCTGTGCCATATGTAACCCAGAAATAGATTAGTTTAAGACAGGAGTTTTAAGGAGAACATCTGCTAGCCTAGCTTGGTTTTTTTCTTTTCTTAAATATGCAAACAACAATGGTTACCTGATTTCAAATTGAGATGCATCATGAGTACCAGGCTGTTCATCCATTCGGACCAGTAGTCACTGTTTAACTCTCTTACTCTGTTCACAAAAGGCTTTGATTTTTAATTCCCATGAATTTTTTTGCTCAGCTCTATACTTGCCATACCTGAGTTTTGTCCCCTTTTTCCTGTTTGCTGTTTGTGTGTGGTGGCATCCAGCTGGTTAATTGAGTCAGGTCACAGTGTTTCTGATTTCTGGCCAAAAAAGCCCCAAACTTTTTAAACAAGGAGTTAGTGGTGAATTAGCAAACATTCTGGCTCCCCCAGGAGTATCTTCGTTTGCATGAGAATATATTCATACAGAACCAGCCACTCCCCAACCATTTGTGCAAACAAAACATGTTTTATTGAATATTCATGAACAACACGGGGCACAAACACGGCTGAACCAAACAGCTGCTCAGAATTCATGAACCCTTTCGGTAAACAGAGTTTGGCAGCGTTTGACCAGCTCTAGGTACTGCTGTCTGACAGGAGCACAAACGAGCTGAAATGTTGACAGTAGTAACAGCAGATTCAAAAAATAAAAGTAATCAACGATGCATTTACATGCCCACTGTATCTTACTGTGTGTAAAGGCCAACGATGATTATGAGCCTAATTCCACTTTTTTTGCCTCTTTGATGATGAAATGCACTAACAAAATAACACATCTCATTGGGAGCCTTTTCTCAGGCTGCTTTGGCTGTTTCATCTCTTCAAGTATTTCCTTCATTATCATATTTCCATCCTGCAGTCTTGATTGCTGGGATGAATTTGTTGCTTGAAAATGGCTCCTTTATTAAATATTCTGCTTGATTTCTTGGTCCTTTTCCACTACTGGTGGCCGTTGTTTCCAGCAATGAGCAGAATGATGTCCCAGGACTGGAAGTGGAGCAAAAATCACGTTTTTAGTTTGTGCTGTCTCGTCTGTCTCTTGTTCAGCTCCCCAGGATGGTGCTGCTCTGCTCAGAAATGCCAGTAATTCAGCTGGAGAGAAGCAGAATGTGGCTCTTTATCAATGAGCAGAACTTTCCAGGTTGGTGAAGAAAGTGGCAAAGAAAAACAAGTCTATGAGGGCTGTGATGATTAAAAAGGCAGACAAGTTTTGAAGAGTAAACTGGAAACTTTCCTCAATTAATTCTTGAACTGCTGACTTCCTAAACCAATTTAGTCATTCATCCATGAAGCTAAAAGGAGTTTGTTGTTGTTTATGTCTAGGAGAGTTGTGGATGTTCCTTTTTGTTGGGTTTGTTGTTTTTTTTCTTTTGAATCTGCATGTAATCACTTTGCCTGTTGTGGGTTTTTTTGTGTGCAAAAGTGCAAATTAAAAGTGTTTTCTGTGGTTTCTGGAGCTGTAAGTGAAAATCTCTGAGAGAGAAATTACATTCATTGCCCTAATTGAGCAGATGCTAATTTCTCTGGTATTGTGCAAACAGAATAAAATGCACCTGTGGGGTGTGACATGACTCAGCTGGTGTGAGCTGACCTAATAATGGCAAGGGCTGTATTGTAATTATTGCACTACAACCAATTTGCTGTGTTGGCTTGTGCAAACTGTGGTTGCCCCATACACAAGAAATGGGAAATAGATCTGCAATTAATTTTTTTGGATTTACATGAGGCTAAATTAATCATATCATTTTATGTATTTTCCAAAATAAGTGAAAGACAAGGCACTGCAAGAATCTCACTTGTGACCCTCTGGGGCTTTTTCCTCCCTTTCAATCATGTCATGTGTGTTAAACAGGAAATTTCTTGCTCCATCCTCCACTTCCTATGGAGCACCCCACATTTTTTTGTTATTGCTCAGTTACCCTGTGCCAATAATACAACAGCAAGGCAGGTGCAGGTACTAACAAGTTGGAGATTTGTATAAAATAATACAATTAAGTTGCCTCTGCTCATTCATTTTGCCACATTAAGTAAACATTCATGAGAATTATTCGGAATAAGGTGGAATACATTTGGGGGAAAAAGTGCATATTTGCATAATGCAGTGAATTTTTCAGCTTTTGTGCCCTGCTGAATGTAGATGAGATATTCATTTAAGGAGTTTACAATTCTGCATCCATTCTAACATCTGTTTATAATAAATAGCTGTGACTAGTTTGAAACAAGGAAGGTGATCTCCACAGCCCTCGGGCTTTAACTGCTGCCAGCAGATACATTTTCAGCCTTCCCTGTTTATACTGAAATAAGATGTTTGCCATGGAAACCTGCGTGTCACAATGAACCATCACATTCCAGAGGGCAGAGAAGCTTTGCACTGAGCACCAGGAATGTATCATCCAGTGCTTTTCTCTAAAATTATCTGTTCTAAATAGGGTTTCTTAATATTTCTGATTGGTTTTGATGAGGATTGTTCTGACCACTCAGTTTGTATGGAGAATGGGAACTTCCATCTACAAAGCACTAGCTTCCTTTGAATTCTCTTTTCCCTCCAAATTCCAGATTTTTCTGTGAAGGAAAAGCCTGAAAAATATTTTGAAGTAGGTGGATCTGTTTCTCATGGACAGCAAGAAATGGTTTTGCTTTTTATTTTGATTTCCCATGAGATGATGTATAATTGAATATTAACAAATGCAAAATCATTGAAATTTTCAATTTGAGAAATATGAATGTGAATTGTTTTGGATTTGCCCTAATGTTTTTTTTGCTCTCTTATTTAAAAAACATCTCGTGAATTTCACATAATTCTCTTCCTTTCCCTTCCACTTCATGTAATGGAAAATCCAACTTCTGGAGGGCAAGGGGTGCTTATCAACAGAATATAATAAAGATTGAAACAATGGGAACACGTTTTTCTTCTTTTTCTTTCCCTCACTTCCCTCTCCACTGCTCATTTTCTGTCTGTAACTGTGTGAGCAGGTCAGTCTTTGGAAGGTACCCTGGTGGGTCTGGGGTCCTGGGGATATGGGGCAGCCCCACAGCCTGTGCTGGGAGCAGTGCAATGGATTCCCACGCTGGAATCCCATCCCCTCCTGCACCCAGAGGGCTTTCCCTGAGCTGCTTTGCCACAGGGCTCTGACAGGATGTGCTGGAGCTGAGCTCAACAGTGAGCAGGAAACCTCCTTGTGAGAGATGGAGCAGGACACCTGAACCCAGCTGCTCTGAGAGCACAGGAACCCTGTGTGAGGCACAGGCACCCACTGATAATTTCTTCTACCCAACCCTCCTTCTGCTGGCTTACACCTCACTTTTGAAATAGTTTCTTTGAAAAAGTATTTCAGTGCATGAAGGGGGAAATGGGGCTTTGCTGCAGCCAAAACAGATGAATAAATTAAAGCCATAACTCTTAAAGAAAGCAGTTTAATAACCAGTGTGGCAGACACTGCTGATGTTAAACCTGCTTTGAAGTCTGTTAAGTAGTTAAACTGGGATTTCACATTAAAAGAAAAAATGTTATTTACATTTGCACACGCTAGCCCAGCTTTTGTTAACAGCACTGGAAGATTAGATGTAAATTATCTGAGGCCAGTAATATAAATGCAACAGTCTGAAGACATTTCTCAAGGAGGCTATTACAAGACTGGGGAAAAAAAACCATTCAAATTCCCAACCATGTTCCAATCATCCAAAGCATATTTCCAGATGCCAAAACAATCTCAGCCAGCAAAAGTGAAACTCATTTGCTCAAGCTTCCCATTTGCTGAGCTTGCCTAATAAGACTCTTGAGACCTAAGTTTACATTTTTACAATGAAAATTAGATGGAATGATGCAAAGCCCTTCTTCCTGTCTCTTCCCTTGGTGTTTCTGCTTCTCTGAATTTGGGTGGTTTAACTACAACATCTGCATCTTCCTCAGACTCTGGGCTGCAGTGCTGCTCTGAGTGCTGCTGGGGGAGGGGGGCAGAAATAATTCTGGGAAGTATTGGGATTTTAAGAGAATAACATATAATGTATGGACTCCATCGTGTTGTTTTCCTGTTTCAAATCTTTGACCTGAGTTGGGTGTGACAGATGTGGCTGGATTTGTTGTCTGTCCTTTACCTTTAGGTTAAAACTTCTGCTTAGGCCTGGAGTCAGGGGTTGGATGGAATATTGGATTTTAGGTGTCTGGATTTCAGAAGTTGGGTGAGGGATTCATCCTCCCCAGCAGTGTGGGATTCCCACTGTGCCTGTGTGGCTGCAGGGACCCCTCCCAGACTGGGCAGGGGGGGCTTTTTTTGCAGCCAGGCTGATGATTCGCCCCAAGCCAGGCCAGGAGTCACTTCAGAGACAGAGTCAGAGAAGTGGGTATTTGCTTTATTCAGCGCCGGGTGTGTGGGGGATCGCTCCTCCAAACACACACCCCGGTACCTTCTACAATACAGTACTTATGGGTTAAATCATGAATATTCATTACATTCATTGAGACAGGTGTGGTTATACAAATTATTTCCCGTAAGCCATTAGCATACGGGTCAGGCATGCGTTGTGTGTCCTGGTGGTCGCACTGAGGAAGGCTTCTCTTCTTCCTCGGGGGTCTCTGTGATGAAGATCAGCAGTCTTCCTCATAGTGCCCTTTTCACCTTTCTCCCTGGGACATGCGTGGTCCTTTGAGGAACGATTCAGCAGTTTTTGGGATGATCCTTGTCCCTCCTATCTTAACAAGACCAGAGCCAATCCTACTTCCAAGGTCTTGTAATCAGCATTTGCTGTCTGAATTAACATTTGCTGTCTCCTCCTGTCCCCTCTATCTTGACAAGATGTAAATTCAGCTTCTTAAGTTTTGTCTCTTAATAGTTAACTGTGCTTACATGAGTTACCCACTGACTACCCTTTACTCACTGAGCAGCAGCTGGGAGGGCAGGAGGGTGCAGGCTGTGCTTGGGGGGATTGTGCCAGCAGTTACTCTGCTCTCCCCCAAAGCCTTGGAGAAACATCAGTTTATTCTCACACAGGACAGTCAGCAGGAGTGGGGCCTTGGGCCATATTTTGGCATGAAATCACTCTTATTTTAACTCTGGGCAACTTTTAGTGGTTTTTCTTTTTCCTACCATGAAAAGCTCAAATAATGATACTTCTACTTAGAATTAGGCTTGCTCTGTTCTCTTTTGCCTGATCAGCAGCCACTTCCTAGATACCCAAAGAAGAGTTTCCATTCTGGAAACAGGTTAGATTTTCTGCAGTGTTTCCTGCTTTTTAAGGCAAACCTGGATCTTGACCACTTTTGAAACACACCAGAGTCTTCATTTGAGACCAATCTCAAGGAAAAAAACAGTACAAGCCTAATTTTGCTCTCAATGGGAACAGTAAGGAAAAAAAGGACTATTTTACTAAATAGAATTCAAATAATAGACATCTTCTGCAAGTGATAATTAAATGTACTATTAGGAATGAAAATTAAAATGGAGAAATAAGAAAATATTTTAAAAATTAAAATAAGCAAATATAAAAAAAAAAAACAACCCAAAAACTAAAAGACCAGTTGAGGTCCTTATAATCTGGTTTTGAAAGGTCTTCATCAATCCAGCTCTTTTGGGCTTCACTGAGAGCCCTGGTTCCCCAGTACTAATGATAATCAAACCACTCCTGCTTTTAACTTTTAAGCAACTATCAGATGTTTTTTGTCTGGATCAGATTAAAGAAACCTCGGAGGAATTTGCCTCTCACTGATTTTAGCTTCATTTGAAAATCTTAGTCTCTTTGTTGACTCCAGCTTTAAATACCTTAAATCACGTCTTCTCTTGCCTATTTGCTTTTCTTAAGGTGAAAACTGGTATTTGAAGCACCTTAACAAATTAAGATTTCTTATATGTGAATTTCTGGGGTTTTTAGACTACATTTTTGGGGTTTTTTTCTCTTTTCTTTAGTGCAATTTCATTATCAGTGCAGCTTTTTCCATTTTGGGGGCTAGGTTGGATTATAGCCCCACTCTAGCCCTCAAGAAAAGTTTTAAAACCAAAAGATACACCACAGTTTTCAATAAATACCTTCATTAAAATCCTGAAATTAAAGTTACGTATTTTATGAGGCCTTTGAATGGCATCAGATGAATATCCCAGGGATTGATTCTGGTCACAATCCACATATTAAAGAGTTTTTCAGCCCTCTGGAACTCGTGCAGCCTTTCACAGGGGCTTTGTGTGTGCCTGTTCCCTGAACTGTTCATAAAGTCAGGCCTTTGGGAGCAGGGCTGCTCTGAATATAAAGGAGCAGACCACAAAAAATGGGACTGTTTGGGTCAAACTGATTTTGTATGGTACCAGTGTGAATCTGGCCTCATAAAGGATAGAGGGAAAATAGAGGAATCCTGTCCAAAATTTATTGGAAACACATCACAAGCCAAATCTCAGATCCTGTGTCCCTGTCTGAGAACCCAAAGCTGTGGCACTGAACTGGTGGCTGTGCCATGCCCATCAGGCAGCTCCCTGAAATCCAGGCTGCCACAGATGGATGCCCATTCCTATAAAGCTCCTTTTTGTTACAGCTCTCATTTTACCCAAAGTGGTAAAACCTCACTTTGTTAGAGGAAATTTGCTGGAAAGAGGGAATCACTGATCCCCAGGGGTTTGAGAGAAAAAGAGCTTGGGATTTTCAACAACTCCCACAAATGTTAGTGCCTGGCTCCCAGCCTTGGCCATCACACTTGTTTTGGACTTTTGAAAATGTCAGCCCCGATGCATTTATGATTCTTCTTTTCCTTTTTGTCAAACTGAAAGTATTTCCACCTTTTAATTGTCAAGATGAGCTCAGTCAGATAAATACATGTGGAAATCCTTATTTACTGGACTCTAACTGTATAATGCATCCATAATGTTTTAACAGTTAACATAAAACATAATGGTCACTCTGCTATTTTCAGAAAGCAATGCATAACAGGAGGGCTGTCCATTTGATTAAATTGAAACATGGTTTAAACATTAATTTGCTGCTGGCTGGAAGGCAGAGCAGCTGGTGGGGAGCATTTTGACAATATCCTTCCACAGCTGCTGCAGAGCTCCTGCTGACATTAAACCTATTGGTGCTCAGCAGAGATGTCACCACCAGCACTGGTCAAACACCAGGTGACTCCTGGTGTGATTCCATACCAAACTGGGGGGTAGAACTAAAGCAGTTGGAAGACTAGAGACACCATTAAATGGCAAGGTGGCCTATCCTGCAAAGTGGAGAAATGTCCCTCTGAAATGAGGCTTGAGTCAAGCTCAGTGAGCTCGTAGCAGCTGGAAGGACTCCAGTTTGGGCTGTCTGGGAGGTGCTGCTGCAGCTGGTGGCCGTTTGCAGTGGCACATAGGAGGTGTCAGCAGCAGAAGTGTCCTGCTACAAAGTCTCCCTGATAGGACTACACTTGGAATGACTCCTTCAGGAAAATGGGGAACAGGTTCCCCTGACAGGAACCCTCCACCAGCAGATGCCTGCTGCTCAGTGAGTTGCTGCCTTATGGTCCTTTTATAGTTGGCACTTGGAAGGAGAGATTCATCTGACTTATCTTCAGTGTTTACTGAAAGATGAGATAAATCTTGACCTAGAAATGCTCTGTCTTTACTTTGACTGGCTGGGGCTGGGGACTATTTCAGGTCTTACCATCCAGCTTCAATCAGTTATTTATATTTCAACACTTTGGAAAGGTGTGGGGAAATTTTAATTTCTACAGCACAGGCCAAAGTAATGTTTTTATAAATAAGTGGACATCAAGGGAAAGCAAATTATGTAGTGAGAGAAACATCATTCTGACTTTCTTCTTTCTTTGATTTCTTGTGACCATGAGTTAGACTGGAGGGTCCCATAGCTCCTGGAGTCTGGAACTGGGCTCTCACTAGAGCAAAATCCCTGGGAATTGTTTGCCTGGCCCAGGAGAACAGAATAAAACTTGCCTGTATAAGCAAAGAAAGAAATCATAACTCATTTGAAATCCTGACACCCAGTGGTGTTGCCTAATTCTCTCAGCTTTCTGATGTTTTCCTTCTGGAGTCAGAGTTCTCACAGTCTTTCCTGTAAACAACAGCTATGTTTTTCTAACTGTAGGAATGTTTCCATACCTGCACAGTGACAAAAACACCCTGATGGGCATCTCTTGTAGCCAGTGTGTTTGTGGAGGTGGTGACCTTGTTCACCCAGTCCTTGTCCTGGTTAAGGAATCTATAAATTTGGAAGCTAATAAAGACAGATGCCTTTTAGCCCTTCTGAGATCTCTCGTGTGCCTGTGTTCTCTCCTGTCCTGGAGTGACACAGTGGTGTTTCTCTGTGTGGCAGCTGAAATAAGTGGGAGGATCATTAAGCCATGGTGCTGCCATACACAGATCTCTGATTTCTGCCACTTTTATCTCCTGGCACCATTCAAACCCCGAGGTGATTTCTTAGAGGAAACTTTTCTTTAGCAGAAATTGCAAGAGCAGCCCAGGCCTGGGTGCTTTGTGGTGCTGCTCCTGGGCACTCCCCTGGGTGTGACTGAGCAGCTGTTCCTGGATCTGTTGCTAATTCTGTGTTAAGAAGGAATCTGAGGTTCCAAGACAGGTAATCAGATCCATGTTCAGTTGGGTGTGTTTCATGCCAAAGGAGAAGAAAGGGGATAAAAATTCATTTTCTGTTCTGCCCACTCTTCACTGATAACACATAACTGACAACTTTCAGAAACTTTCTGAGGTACAAATGCACATTCATATCTTTTCTGACTGTTATCCATAGTGGATGATAGTAGTGATATCTGAGCACATGTTAAAACATGTCCTAAGCCATCTTTTTGTCTGTTTTATTTGCTCTTCTTCATTTTAATTTGCAACGAGTGTTGCAGATTCTCATTTTTCCTCCTTGGCACTTCAGTTGCAGTATTTATCAGCCTTTACTAAGTGACAGCAATATACTGGGTAAAGAGATCCATGAGCTATATTGACCTCCTACTTCTTTCCCTGTCAGTCCTGGGGGATGATGACAATTGTAGCAAAATCAAATGGCAATTTGCAATTGTCTTTTCAGAGCATCTCTGCTTCAGTCTTGTCACATGTAAAATGTCAGTGACATTTTTAAGTGTCCTTAGTGCCAGCTTTGAAGTTCCTCCTTTGATTGACTTAAATTGAGCATCTCACAAGATGTTTATATATCAAAAATAAAACCAGCATCAATCTTTCTTTTAAAAATCAGAATGTGAGTCTTCATGAATGGTATCACTGTTTCCCTAACCCAGGTTAGATGAGAAGCAGCTGAAAGGAAATATATCAATGCAAAGGATCTCCACCAAGGACAGTCATTTTAAAAGCAATGGGCATTTGGTGTATCTGTCTTACAGAACGTTAGAAAAATTGTAGAATTTCTCCATTAATCCATTGCTGACAACAAAGATCCCAACCATTGTTGCTGGTACCAAGAGTAGTTGTTCTGTGACACATCATCATTCCAGGAAATGAACAGAAAGAAAATAAGAGATATGACATCAAATTTCCTGGAAGAAATATGAAATCAGATTTCCTGGAAGCAACACTGCTTCCTTGAAAAGACAAAAGTTTCCCTGGAAATGAAAAGAGAGCACAGGAGAATGGTATGCATGGGTTTTATTTTTTTTTTCTTAGAAGCTACTGGCTCCCTTATAACTATGTACTTTCCCTGTGGCAGACAGTAAAAAATAATTTGGTGATTTGACTACTCCTCCTGTCGTTCTTCTTTCCTTCCCATGAGATAGACCTGATCTCTGCAGTGATTATACAGAGTTACTTATTTCCTTCAAAGCAAAAAGAAAAATTGAAATCTTACTAAGCGTATTTCTCAGGGGTTTATTTTCCATGTTTGTCACTTTTTTTTTGCTCAGACCCTTTTTATAGATGTGATTTTGTTGTGTTCCTGCGTCAGTCTGAAGCCTGTCATCTGCCAGGGCAGCTGGCTGGTTGGGGGAGGCAGCAGATGGACCTGGCTGTGCCCCTGCCAAGCACTGGACATGTGCACCAGGCTCTGCTGTGGCTCAACCAGAATGGCAAAACAGCCACCTGTGGAGGAGTCCTGCATCTGTCCCAACAACATCTGCCAGGAGTGCTGGGATTTGGAGCAGGGTTTGTGTCACAGCTCTTTTGTGAGTGCTAAAAAGCTGGCAAAGAGGGTTTCTTAAGAAATCCCCAGCCTTTCTCACATCCTGTGAGAATTCTCTTCTTCACACACAGGCTACAGCAAAACAGAGCCACAGTTTGGGTAAATTATTCTAGCACCTGCAGAGCATTTTGAGAACCAGGCAGTTATTGCCTTTACTCTAAGAGTAACATTTAGAAATGGGTGATTTGCCCCTTTTCTTGTCAATCTCAGTGGGTGTTAACCTGGACCAGTAATGTAATTCTTTATTTGCAAACCACACTATAAGAGACGGATTCTTCATTAAAGCTGGGTCTGAGCTGTGCTCTGACCCTCCTCTGACCTGCCTCATGGCCTGATCTCACCATCCCTGGGGGGTTAAACAGTGACACCCTTGTAAGGCACACAAAACTGGAGCAGAGGTCCCTGAGCTTGGGGGGATTTCCCCCAGTTTATGGAGCACAGAGCTGGGCTCAGAAGGGCACTAAGGGAGGGAGTGCTGGGGGAGCCAGGGCTGCTTTAGAGTGCTTTCAGAAATTTCTGGCTCTCTTACGTGGTGTGGGAATATGAAATCCATTTGGATGAGTGAGGAGTTTCAGGAGATCTCCAGGGGAACAGGTACAAAGGGAAGGTGCTTTATCAGCACCAGGCACCGAGGGACAGCAGAGGATTCCCATCCAGCCACATTCCTGGCATTTTTACATAAACTGGAGCAATTGCCAGCTTGGCTTTCACCTTCACCCACACGATTGGTTAAACAATTTTTTTTCCCTTTTATAGGGCTTTTCTCTTAAGGAATAAACAAAAGTTGAAGAACTCCTTGTGGAAAATATTTTTACCTCTCCATTTTATTTATCTAGCACTAGCTGTCTGGTCTTTTGTTTCCTGTTACAAATAATCCCTAAAATTTTCTCAGACATTCTGAATCTGCTGCAATAGAGGCAGAGCTCCTGCCCTTTGGAAGAGACAAGAACCATTTCTGTCTGCAGCTGCATCTTGCCAGTGAAGTTAAAAATGCTTTGGAACCTTTTCCACAATAAAAGTTGAAATGATTGCTCTATTCTGGGTGGTTTTTCCTTGTTGTTCTAGTGCTTTTACTCTCAAAAACCAAATAGCATTTAGAATGATGAATATTTTGCTTCCTCTTTTCTTCCCTGAAATACATGCCAATAGTGTCTACTGGAGATTTCTGATATTACTAAAAATGCATTTTCCTGATCAGTTTTACATCCATTTTAAATAGCCTTTCCTGGGATATGTAGGAAATTATCAAATCACATGGCTTTCTTTTTGGTTTTTTTTGTTGTTGGGGTTTTTTTCTTTTTTTTTTTTTTTTGTGATGGTACTCAGTCCTGTAAACTGGCATTGATAATTTGTGGTAAAATGGAGTAACCGTGGAGATCCATGGAATCCTGTTCTGTGGCAGAGTTCATCCCACAGCAACACCATGGATTCAAACACTCTTCTGCTCCATTTTACACTTTTTTTGTTGCATCTCTTTCTATTTAAGAGATTTAAGTGGTCATTTGGGTCCAAAGAGCGTGGCAGGAGTTACCTTAAACTGTTAATTTCTACTCCCCTTTTATTTTGAAAAGAAATCTCAGATTCTTGGGTATCACTTTTCATTCCTACTTTGCTTATGTCCCATGTGTCTGTAAATCTCCTGTCCTGGCTTTGACTTTAGGTAGATATAGAGTGACCATTACATCAGCCTGTATTAAAATAAGGGCAAGCTAAATGCACTGAAGTCACATCAATATGTTGTAGCTAATACAAACCACTTACAAAAAACCAAAGTAACCTGAGGGTGCTATTAATTTTAGACTAAAAATGCATCAAGGAATGAAGGCTAATCCATTAGACCAGGATTGTTTTGCTATGATTCTAATGTAAATCACTGTCAGAAAAGTAAATATATTAGCAGCAACTAAGCAGTTTTACCAAGATCAAGCCAAGGTTTGAGAGATGTCCTCGTCATTCCAGTGGGTTTGCAATTGCTTTTCTTATTCCTCATAAAAAATTAATCAGTAGCACTGGAAATAATTCAGTTCTAGACATAAAAAAGCCAACTCCATTTGAGACTCTCCTGATGTCTACACAGAACTCATAGAAAACCCTTGGACTAGGTAATTATGTACAAGAAGAAAAGTAGTAGTGAAACAAGAACTAATTTTGTTTCTTTCCTGACAGTTATTTTAAATACTGGTGCAGGTCAACACTACAGGGAGGAGTGTGACTTTTAGGTCAGAAATATCCTTTAAATTTTTGCTGTTTGTTCTGCATTACCTTTAACTGCTGGAGTGCATCACACACAGAGAGCTGTCCCTGTGAGCCTCCCCCTCTGCAGGTCCCCACCTGACACAGAGGTCTGCAACCACAGCCCCCAAGCTTGACAAGAACAGCTACTCCTTCCCCCTTTTTCTGTCTTTAGGGAGACATGTTTTCAGGAGGAAGCCCTTATTTTTAATATTTTATTTTATCAGAGTATTTCTAGCAGTTTCCCTTCAATCCTGATGCTGCAGCACATTCAGGCAGAGCTGGGATGAGGCTCCAAACAGCCAGAGCCTTTGACTGGGCACAAAGGAAGAGGTTTCCTTGGCAACTGCAACACCACAAAGGTCCCAAAACAGCACTTCCACCTGCCTGAGATTTCTTTTTAATTTAGGAGTCTGCACATTGGCTTTGCATGGAGAATTGGGTTCTGTCTTCAGGCTTTATTCATAACACAAGTTGCTTATAGGAGTAATGTAATTTTTGCATATGAATTCATTCTTTGGGCTGGCTGGCTTGCTGGGAAGACTGTTGACTTGGGGAGTCACAGAGGATGCTGCAGTGCCATGTGGTGGGATTTGGGAAGGACATACAGCACTTAAGCTACAAAAATTAAAGTGCTGCATGGGAGAAAAAGATTCTGTCTAGAGAAGATTTAGTTTGCTCCTGTGTCTGTGTTAGAAATTATGAGATCAGGGAAACTGCCAAACCAGCAAAGATCTTTGGAGTTTACTAGATTTGTGAAATTTTAAGGTGAAACAGCCAAGAGAAGGCTATGGCATAAGGAAATAAGTCCCCAGGTGGTGTGACAATATTAACACAGGGCCAGGATTTAACCTGTAATTATCCCAATTAACCCAGAGCCTGGGCTGCCACTCCTCAGCCTCACTGCCAAGGTCCCAGAAGGATGGGCACTTCCTAAAGGGAGGCTCTCATGCATTTCTGGAGTCCCTCACAGCCACTCCAGACAGCTTTTGGATGGGGGAGCTGAGATCACTGTGGATTCAGCAGAGCTTGTCTCCTTTCACCCCCACTGCTGCTGGTTACTGGGGGGATGGAGATTGCTGCAACACCCCTGCTACCCAAAGGGCTGGGGAGAGAAGGGATGTTCCTCCAGCATGGGCAACATCTGGGGCCAGCTGAGCCCCCTGGTCCCACAGGGCCAGGAAATGGTTTTCCCACTGGGGGAAACTGGGGATGGTCCTCTGGTCTCAACATCCCCATGAGCAGCAGAGACATGAACTAAAAGATGCCACAAATGCCACAAAGACACCATGAATGACACAAACTCAAGGATGCCTTGAATGTTGTAGCCCTCTGGGCAGGCTGACTCTGTGCAGACATTCTATTCCAACACCCAAATGCAATTTAAAGCCCAAATATTGTCAAAAAGAGCTGCATGTGAAAGGAACTGAGCCTGTGCTCTGTGCCCTGGGTGCTGTGGAAATCCTTGAGGAGGAACAGCTGTGCCACATGGGTGACAGATGCCCACCCACTGCCCCAACTAACCCCACCGGGACCCTGCCAGCTGGGGGGGATTGAAAAGAGCTGCAGCAAGAAGGGGCTGGGGCAGTTTGAGGTCCCCAGGACCTGAACTGAGGGGGTGAAGGCAATAATCCTTCAAATGTGCCTAGAAACACAGTCTGGATGGGTAGAGCTCTGCCCATAGCTATGAGCTAGGCCTAAGGGATTAAGGGGAAGCCTAAAGTGTTTCTTAGAAAGACACCTGTTCCTCCCAGGTACGTCATTGCCCTTTCACACTGTATTTTAGTTTAATTTTGTAGGACTGTCCTGCCAGCTTTGGCTGGGGCTGTTGCTCTGGTGATGCCCCTTTCTGCTGTGCAGTGTTTGTGTGCTCAGCAGGGTTACTTTCATGCTTGTGTGGACTAAAGCTTACCAGGATATGCTGAGTCACCATCATTTTATTCTGCTTTTGGGGGTAGGCTCCTGCTCCACCTTTTTGCATTTTGTAAAAGGTCTTTGCTACAGGGAATTGTCTATCCCAAGGCTAGACAAGGCTGATCCTTTCTAGATTGTGTATCACCTTCAGATTTATCAGTGTCCAATTTCATAACCAATCATGGGGGTTTTGCTGTTGTTTCACTGGGGTGAGTTTTCTCCTATATAAGAAATGTGTCTGTGCAGTATTTGGATATCAGATCCTACATAAAGAGATTTTCAGTCACTGCTTTTAACATGGGGAAATGAAATCAAAAATCATGTTTGACTGCTTTGACAAAACTGTATTTATTTTATAAATCTCTGTGTAATATGTCCCTTTTCATGCAGTGCACCTGGAGAGGGGCTGTCTGTGCTGTTAGCTTTATGTGTTGCACTCAAAGCAGGCAGGTGACCCCTCCAGCAGCTCCACTCAGGGCCACAGAGGTGCAGGTGCCAACCACCTCACTGAAGGAGAGAACCAAAACTAAGTGCTGTGACTGTCCCTTTACCAGCCCAGTTCCCAGCAGACAATTTATACTTCCTGAACCTGGGTGAGGAGACTCTCAGTGCAGCCCTGTGCTGAACAGGGAGAAGAAGAAAAACTCTTCCCAGTTGCAGCAGCTTTTTCAATCCCTCTTTGACAGAACTCTTTCAAGGTGACACTCTTTTCCCCCTGGCAGGGAGGGGTGCTGCTGAATGGAGGTGTGTGTCGGGTTGTTCAGACACTTTGTGACCTTGGTTTTGTTGCTGTTATGGCAACAATTAAAATGTCACTTATTGGTAACACTTGGCAACATAACTGGGTTTTGGTGACTGAAATAAAGTCAACTCCAGAAGCAGATTTTCAGACTTCAGGTTTA
This sequence comes from Lanius collurio, assembly GCA_020086605.1. NCBI lineage: Eukaryota > Metazoa > Chordata > Aves > Passeriformes > Laniidae > Lanius > Lanius collurio. The sequence goes on along the minus strand of JACBWW010000037.1, from coordinate 3,499,131 downwards.
GGTGTGGGTGGAGGGCAGGAGACATTTCTTCTTAATGCCCAGTGGAAGTGCTTTGTCAATAGAGAAAAACAAATGAAAAGAGGGTTCTCAGGTGCATCAGGAGTCAGAGCTGTGTCTGCTCTCCAAAGCACTGACTTAATCAGCCTCTCCCTTCCTGGTCCCCCTCATAAGAGCATTTATTGTTTTCACATCATGCTTCAGTAGAACTTGTGAGCCCTCAGCCTAAGTACCAGCATATGTGCTCTCCATGTATTAATATCTCCCTCTGGTTTCCATGTCTCTAAAATGCTGCCAACCTGCTGGGTTGTTTGGTTATATATATGTGTGTGTGTGAAAGAATAAATCAAGATAATAAACTGAGTGACAGCAGTGTAAGGAGGAAGCAGGGAATGCTCAGCCTGATGGGAGGGTCAGAGACACAGCCCAGTAAATAATGGGGACATGGAAGTGTTCCTGCCAGCCAATCTGTGTGCATGCTGCTGTGTGTTTGGCACCTGTGGGCTCAGAAGGGGCTCTGTGCTCCTGCTGCCCTGGCCAGGGTGACAGTGCCCAGCTGGAGGTCCCAGTTCTTTCTCTGGCACTTGGGCCCCCAACTCCTCTCTCTTAGAGAAACCGATGGTGCCCTTTTAAGCTTTCCCTCCTGGGCTCCCTGCAGGTACTCCCAGCTGCTTTGTTCTCTTGCTTGGACAACCTCTGTGGCACAGATCACCCTTCAGACTTTGTAATTTAGATAAAGGGACCATATCATGTTGCTGGATGCTTAGGAACCTTCAAAGGAAGCCACCACAGTAATGGTCACACATCTCAGTATCGAGGGGACCTTCCTCATCTTGAGACACAAAAATGATTGGGCAGGAGTAATGAGCTCAATGATTTATATATTTTTGGGGTCTTAATCTTTTTTGTCAGTGTTTGAGCTTTAACTACAATTCTCTCCAATGTGAAGAGCATGTACAATGATTCTTGTGATAACATTTGCTTTGTATCATGAACTCACAGCCCATTTATTAGTGCCACGCAACAGAGAGGCAGAAATAGCATATTTTTAAACCACAGAAAAAAATTTGTTGAAATATATAAAGCTCTTGAAAGCAAATCTGTTACATGGAAGTAAAAGCCACTAAATCAATGCTGTGCTCCTCTATTTAGTAATTTCTATCTTGTACTGATACAGAGATAAACATGATTTTAAAAGCCAACAGGTACATGAACATTGTGGGACAACCCAAAATATCTATATATTACAAAAAGATAATCAGCAGATCAATAAGCCTGTCTGAAATGGTTGTCTTGCAGCAGTATTGAATTTTCTTTTTTGCATCAGTCATTGTGTTCTGAAGGGATGATTTTCCAGTAAAGCAGAATCATGTCATTACCAGTTGCTGGGCCACTGCTTTTTACAGCTAAGGAAGAAGAAACAATCAGAACAGATCTGTCTCCTAATTATCAGGGATCTTGATCTGAGTCCAGAGCTTATTCATAGGAGTCCAGCCAGCCTGTCTGAATGGAGAAATGATACATCTCAAATGACCTTGGATCCAAACCATGCTTCCAGTGCCCCTGCTCTGCCCTGGCTTCAGCTGTGCTGAGCAGGAGCTGCACCATATGGTGCAGAAGTGCTGTGCAGGGAAGGTGTCAGCTGATGACTAAAATCGCTTTTTAATTCTCTCTAAACAAGAGAAACAAGAGGAGAGGGTGGAGTTCTTCATCTCTGGCTTAATTGTTACACATTCTCCAAACTGGATCTTCTCTTTCCATGTCTAGAAGGCCTCCAAGGAGGCAGAGCACAGGTCAGCATGTGCTGATTGCTGCAGCTCGTTAGGAGATGCCTGGGCTGGAGCCACAGGATCTGCCCATGCAATCCCACACCTGAAACGGTGCAGAGCTGATGGAAATTAAAGCAGTGTTGACTTTGAGTCTGCTTTTAACACTGATACCTAATTTGAATAAATACCAGATGGGACAGAGGCAATTTGTCTTGGTAATTTTGTGGTCCCCACTTGCACAGTTCTGTGCTCTGATAAGGATATGAATGGGAGCATTCTACAGCTGGGGTGCTGCCACAGCAAGGAGAGCTCAGGAAACACCAGACAAAATGGGGACAGAGGGAGGAAGATGGGTGTGGTACAGCCTGGAGAAGCTTTTGAATGTGTAGGAATAATTAAAATTAATGCAAAAAATATGCATGTAAAAATAAATGCATTTCTAGAAATTGCACTAGGTGTGAAGCTAGTTTTGCAAACACCAAAAGAAGTGGCTGGGAGCTTATGAGGCCTTTGTTTTATAGCAATAGAAATGGAAAAGAGAGTTCAACATAAATTGAGAAAGGACATTTAATTAGTAAAAATCTGACTAGCAACAAATCAGTCCAACTAATGTATTTTAGATTTCCTACTTGGAGACATCAACTATCACTGAAATTTCATTAAACGTGACTAGTTTAATTATTTTGTCTTTAATGAAGAGTGTTAATTAACTTGGCTATGATAAATACACATCTTAATATCATTTGGAATCCCTACAGATCCTAATTATTCTTAAAGACTGAGGTGTAGACCTTGCTATAAGAATTATTTTCTAAAGTAAGGATTTCTTCAAGGATACCAGCAATTCCAAAGGTGAGTAGTTTTTTGGTTTTACTTCTCCTGAAAAAATAGGAGGCAATTTTTGATCAAAATCTGAGGTGAAATTATGAGGGCTCTGAAAATAACCTTGAAGTGTGTATCTTGCTCCTGGCCGAGGGTTCTGCCTATGAATTGAAGCCAAATGAGGATGTGCAGAGGGGGATTGGTGAACTGCTAACCATTGTAGCAGCTTTGAATATGTAATCAGTGCCTATGTGAGAACAGCATTCCTGACACTTGGAGGGGGAAAGGGAGATGTGGCAAACCCTCCTAAGCATCCATCAGACCTCAATTTGGGACTATTGTCTTGTAATCACCGTGGAGTGGAGACTTTCCTTTAAAATTATTGTGCCTTTCCGGGCAACTTGGAGTTCCTGATCTCCCTGACTGTTGGCTGGATCCACGACTCTCTTATGACTGACTGAGAGGGGGGAAAAAGTAGATCTTGCTCTGAAAACTTTTTATTTTAATCATCTCTCTTTGCATTTACTGTCTGGAAAACTTTTACTAGAATAAACCTTTTTGCATCCAAATACATGGATTATTGATACTGTTGATTAATCTGTTCTACAGTTTCCTTTCTTGGCTTCTTGACAAGAAATCAAATTAGAATAGATGTAATAATGGAGTCAAGGTGTGCTAATTAAAAACTGAGTCAGTATAGGTGTGCAAAGGTGTTTCATGGATTTGCTTGGGTCTTTTATTATTGAAATGTTTGTGTCAGGACATGTTACTTTGTAATTCTCTACCCTGTCAGCTAATCAAAAAAAAAGCATTCCTGTCTGCTAATCACCAAAATAATTTCCCTCGTGGGTGCAGATGTTCCAGTAAATCTAAGATAAACATTAATGCAATTCAAGTGCAGTTCAAGTTTCTGAAATTTAGTTTGGAATACCAATATGTCACAGTATTAAGTGTTTAAGGAACTGTTGTTACTCAATGACTCAAATATTTCATAGTGGGTTGGGAGGTTTTTTGGGTTTGTTTGTTTGGGTTTTGTTTGGTTTTGGTTTTTCATAGTAGAAAGGAGTTGGGAGGTTTTTTGGTTTTGTTTGTTTGATTTTTGTTTGTTTTTGGTTTTTCATAGTAGAAAGGAGTGTTTTGCATAAATTTTAGTATCACAACTAAAAACAGTGCTGTGGCTACGTTGTGGCCAGGAAATACTCTCAGTCTTCAAATGAGATAATTATAAACTGAAAATATAAGATGAGTCTGATTTTTTTTATCAAAGATCTTTCACTGGAGCCTCTTAAAATTGCAATAATACAAGGGACATGAAAAGCAAAAAGGATATAAGTGCTTTGGCTTACAATGGTAATAAGCACAACAGTTTGCTGGAGTAGCAGTAAATCAAACGTCCTGGGGCTATAAAAAGCCTGGAAGCCATTTGGCTGTGCTGCTGGCCGGCTGCTGTAGCACAGGCACGGTGCATACAGATGAGAGCCCATCGTGTCAGGGGCAGCCCGGCATTAGGGAAGCTGGAAGGATGATAATAGGAGGTTGTTTCTGGAAAACCACTGAAGCTGGGCTTCCTTCTCTTGGCACCAGTGTAGGGCAATTATATTTGGGTCATCAATATCAGGTAAATAGAGGAAATTCAATAAGGAAAGAATATGGAATCATTAAGAGTATAAATTATATTAAATTCTGCAGATTAGAGGGTTGTATATTTGAGCTTCATTTTAATCTGATTTTTCGCCCTCATTATTTATTTCACTTTATGCTTTATTACTCTTAACTTTTTTTTTCTTTCTGATGGTCTAGCTAATGCTTATAACTCCTTCCTCCTGCGTGCTAAGCTCAATAAAATTCTTTAAACAAAGAAAACCCTTGGAGTAGACATTAAAAAATCAATGTACTGTATAGAACATAGGGATGAAAAATGAAGGAAGATGGACAGGTGTGGGGAGAGCTAAGATAGAATTGAGCTG
>JACBWW010000037.1:3466754-3489340 GCA_020086605.1 Lanius collurio | reverse complement strand
CATGTGTGGTAACTGAAGAGAAATAGAAGAGCCTCTATGGAGCAAAGCTTGAGATAGTTTCAGATTTCAAGGTAAACAGCTGCAGAAATCCTCTTACTGCAGTGAAATGATTAAAAGAAAAAATCCAGACGTATTCAAAGGACACTGTTTAACATCCTGGTGTTTGGTTGTAGCTAAACCAGCCACTTCCTTTTTGTTTTGTTCATCATCTAGCTTGGTAGAAGCTTGTAAATCAACAAGACTTTGGCAATTGCTTTCAAATGTTACTTGCATTGCAGCCTTGACCCAAGGTGGTGTGACATTAAAGCTGCTGCTCTGGGCTCCCCCTTGCAGGGCAGCACCTGAATTCTGCTCACAGTGTCATGGTTGTGAGAACATCCATTCAGCGTGGTGAGGAGGCAGGAGGATCCAGGCAAGCATGGCTTTGTGTCAGGTTTGCTCATTTAAATCAAATATTTTTGCTGGGGACACCAGGAAGGGAGGTGGAGCCGCAGCTGGAGAGGGAATGTTGGCAGTGGCAAGAGGGCTGTTGTAAGGTCAGAGTTGCTGCCTACCCCTGGTTGAATGCAATGGAGCACTTTAGGGGTGTTTCTGTTGGGTGCTATTCAAGAGAAGCTTCAGGAATGCAAATGATGCCCCGTTAAACTGCAGTGGCTGTGCAGGTTAAGGGGCTCCCCAAGCAAGGGCAGCTTGCCCAGGTGTCTGTCCTGTCCCTGCCTTCTCTGCCTCCCCCTTACACCGCCAGAGAATCTCAAATCTCCCCTGGGCCCTCCTTGCCTTGCTGCCCCAGAACTGGCTGCTAAAATCCTCCCAGTTTTGCCTGGTTCATGTTGGATCTGGTTTTTGCAGACATGAGAAGACTCATTACCTCCACTACTGATTGTGGATCTTGGTTGGTTGGTCTTGATGGGAAGGCTGATGTCTACTTTTGGGCAAAAATAAGGCACGAGGGTGCCCTCTGACAAAACTTGGTGCATCAGAAACTCTTTGAGATTGGTAAGAATGTATTTGAATTATTTTCAGCTCCCTCTGTGTTAATTCTGTTTCTCTGTGTTAATTCTGTTTCTCTGTGTTAATCCATGTTCCCCACTGGCTTCTTCATTATCAATAATGTAAACTTTCCAAGGGCCTGCTCCATATGGTTTTCCAAGGTCCAGGCTGGATATTTAGATTTACTTGGTTTAAAATACTTAATTTTTACATCACATATGTCTTCTTTATTTTCTCCCCTCTGGTTCCCATTTCATAATTTTTGTCCTAGAAAGCCTTTCCACTTTGCATCAGCTCATTGTCAGAGGAACAGTATTGAAGCCTCCAGCTGAGGCAGTTCAGAAATACACAGTGGGGAGAACAGAAGTGGTTGAGAAAATGCACTTGAGCAGGAAGGGTTTTCCTTGAGACTTCCTTTTAAATAAAAGCTCCAGCAAACTCGTTGCTAGATCAGCAGCTGCTCTGAATTATGTTCTGGGAAAAATGACTTTTGAGAGAGTCCTTGTTGCCATAATGAGAAATCCTTTAAGAAACAGACACACACAGATTGTTTTTCCTATGGGAAACACGTATTTGACTTTGGTAAACTCCAAGGGTTTGTATTTTGTTCATGACAAAAGCAAAAGGACAGGATGGTGGGTGCCCTACTAACACTGGTCCAACAAAGAATTTCACTGGGAGTGTGACCACTACAATTCAGAAAGCTACAATTACTTTTTCCTGTGCTTTGCTATTTCAGGGTCTGAAGCTGCTGCTGATGAAAAGCTCCTGTTACCTCTCTCCAGAAGAGTGGTTCTAGACTATTGCTTTTATGAACCCTTTGTCACGGGTGCATCGTGCTGGCTGGGTTGATCTGAAAGGAAAAATAATCAGCCAGCCTGGCACAGTGATAGCTGTAAAGACTTGTTCCACAAATCATTTCCTGTCTTTGACATGTAGTATCAAAACATGCAAGGCATTAGTAATTAATTACTACTTTTTATCCAAGCCTTCAGCAAAAGATGTGAGCTGTGTTTGCTGTGTAAATTCAGTATAAAAATATCATGGTAGTTTGTGTAGTTACAAGTCATCACTTGTGTATTCCTCTTTCTAATCCATGAGCATCCTTTGTTACAGGTGTTTGTAAAGCACTGGGTGTATTGTTGGAGCAATGTGAATGATAAATAATACTCAAATACAGAGGGATAACAATGCACTATTCAAATCAACAGCTAAATCCCTGAGTTTAGATTATTTCTCTCCCTTTATGCACAAGGACTTGTAACACCAGGCAGTTCAGAAGCTGTATTCCTTCCCTTTCTCCAGCAGGTAGAAATACACCAACCTGACTGATGTAAACACTTTTTTCTGGTGTTTCTTGGCAGTCTGTGGGGTTTGTGCAGCGTCCATGCAAATCTAGGATTTGGGGGGTTGAGCTGAACGACTCAATTTGCACTTTCATGCAAATCAACTTCACGTGATCTGCAAACAGCAAAGCTGAGCCATGGAAGGTTTCTAGAGCCTCTCTCAGTTGAGATGAAGAATTGCAATTCCAGTTACATGACAAATCTCTTCTGTCCAGCTGACCCTTTTCTCCTCCCCACTGAGATTTGTGGTGGGAAACCAGCATTTCTGGGGGAAGAGCTGGTGTTAATTTACTCCCTCCTCAGTGTCTATTTCTATGTCTTCTCCTAACAGTGCTCTGAAATTATTGACTTTTACATTCACTATCACCCAAATTTGGATGCTGCTTAGTTGTGTTGTGTGGAAAGCACGTAACTCCTTGAACTGACAATTATTTTAGTGCTGTGAATTCTCTTTAGAATGAGACTCATGATCTTTTTTTCTCACTTGATGCCTCTTTGCCCTGCTCTTGTTAAGGGCTAAGAAAGCCACTAAACCAGCAGACCTGTGAAATGATGGCTGGTTTGCAGCATAAATTGTCATTTTTCACCTCAGCACAAAAAGTAGTGGTTTCCATAGCAGTGTTTTTCAGAGCAAATACTGATCTCTCTTCTTTATTTTGAATTGGATTTTTAAACTAATTATGATTGTTTGTTTCTCTGCTCTCTGTTTTGTATTTTCCCTGTGTAATATTTTAGCAAATTAATTAATTGGTCAACCACAGGTGTTGCCCTTTGTAGTGTATCAACCTCCTAATCACTTCTTACAGAAGTCTGGAATTTGTTCCATAACACCTTTGCCATGCACCCACCCTTTTATTCTTTCTTTTTATTTTTTGCCCAGATTGATTCTTTTCACAGTAAGGCTATAGGTCATAGCATAATTTGAAAACTAACTTTCAGAAACTGTAAGTTTCAAGTGAGTGTTTAAAATGAAACTTTGAGTGTTTGTGGTTTTCTTTTTTAATTTATACTCAGACATCTGCACTGGCTGCTGTGCTGTTGCTAGTCTGGAATTAACAGCACATCCCCATATGCCCAAGTATTTAGAGACTTTTAAATGTGTTCATATGATTTTTTTTCCCCTACAAAGTAACAAATTTAGGTTTTCCCAAGTCTGACCTGTTAGGACTCGGAAGCATGCAGTCAGGAGTGGCAGCTAAATTCAGTCCAGTCCAAAGTGTGTCCCTTCTCACAGTCTGGCCCTGGTGTGTCCCTGGATAAAGCCCAGACCCAAAGCCAGATGTTTGCTGATGAACACTCTCAGGAAGGAGCCATGCTGGGACGTCTGTGACCTGCTCCTGGGTCATGTGCAAAACACAGCTTCAGCTGCAGCTTCTCCTTATTCCCATTTGCTTTCTGAAGGGTTCATTAGCACAGATTTTTCCAAACCCCATTAGCACACCTCCCTTCCCCCCATAATGTACTGCTCTTTATTCATCATTGTAGTTCTGCAAATATGTATCAGGGCTGGCAGAGATGCAATGAAGGCACCCTAATTAGCCATTAGTGTTCACTTTTTTAAAAAAAAAACAGAGGCAAGGTTCTTCAGGCTGTAGTTGAGAGCATTCACCATGGGTCAGACTCTGCTGTGCTGCTCCCAGAATGAGGCTTCTCTCAGTCTCTCTAATTAACACAGGCAGATTTACTGGAAAGATAATTTCATAAAATTCAAATGGAGTCACTGGAAGATGCTACAGACAACTCAAGTGGTCTGCCAACAAACAGCATTTTTATTCCAGCTAATTATTTTTTAATGATACTATTAGTAATTGGAACTCACTGTACACAGTACACTCCAGATAAAGATCTCAGTGAGTTTTACACAGCAATAATGTGAAGCCTCACACAACACTTAGGATAAGGCTGAGTGAGTTTCTTTTATAGGCATTTTTAGACACGACTCACAGGCTCATCCTCTACTCCCAAACCCAACACTGTCACAGCCCCAAGCTGGAGCTTCAACACTGCCTTGGCTCCACGCCCTGATCTCTGATGGCTGTTTTATTTCATCCTTTGGTTTGGTTCTCTCAAGGTGCTGTTTATCATTGTCTCCCAAGGATTCTGATGCCCCAGTTTACTCCTGTGCCTTTCACCTGTGCAAGAAATTGCTGCTGGAGATCTCCCTGTTCTGGAAACAGCCAATTTGACCCTGATTAAGAAACCACAGACAGGGAAAGAAGTCTTGCATGTAGTGTGCCAGTAATTAATACACCTCCTTCAACCAGAACTGAACAAGAACAAAATGAGTCGTGATTTTTGCAAATTGTTAAGCTGCTGAAAGAATGAACTGAAACCCCAGCAGTGTAATGTGTTGCTAAACTGCTCTGCTCTGAGTGCCAAGTGGTCCAGACCAGCAAGTGGTAGATGTGCCTGGCCCCCCCAGATGTCTGTAATTGTTATTCATAAATATCTCTGCCCCAGCAATAAATCATCCCTCAGTGCTCCAGAGCAGCAGCCTCTATCCTGACAGCTGGGAAAACCTGTCCCCTATAAACACGTTCGTTCATAAAGGCTGCAGGTTTGGGGCCTTCCTTTGTTTCAAAATAGGAATTTTAAAAAGAATAAGCAGAAACATTCAAAGCTCTGTCATGCTCTGCTAGTTGCATTTATGATGAAAGATGATTAGGAAAGCTGAGTTTTTCCTGGTTTGATGGGAGATAGGACTTGGTTGGGACTGAGGATGGGAGAGATGACTTATCTGCTTGGAAAGCTCTCTGGCTTTGCTACAGGAAGGGCTTCTTTCCAAGGCACCAGGAAAATTTCTAGAGGTAAATTCGACCTGAGTACAGGAGAAAGGCTTGTCCAAGGACATATTTATGTTTCTGGAGCTAAGGCTGTGGATAAGAAGATCCTCTGTTTGTTACAGTACGATTAGATTGGAAAACAGGGACCTGCCATCCCCCTCTTAGTGTTTCCTGCATGAGAAGAAAAAAAAAAACAAACCCACAGCTCTGCTCAGTTCCTGCCTTCAGAGATGCCATTACCTTCTCTTCCACTTTTTTATTCAAATCTATGCAAAGTTAGAAGTTGCAGTGCATGGAGTCACTATTGTCCGTTCCATACAAAAGAAGCTGTTCTCGTGGTGCTGTCAAGGTCTTAGAATTTAGCTCTCTTTTTTTTTAATGGTTAGGCTATCTTTCAAAGCAAGTGGTTCTCTAGCAATGTTTTGTTTAGGCAGGCAGAGACATATCTTTCACTAACAGTTTCAGGATATTTTCAGTGTTTGAATTTGTGCATGCCAGAAGAAAGATCCGTTTGCCCTGTCCTCTCTACAGGTGTTTCAAATTTAGGTTTGTTTTCATCCTTAAGTCATGTTTAAGGCATATCCTTAAGGCACATTTACACAGATGGAAAAAAAACAAGTTTGGGATTTTTTTTCTGCTCACGGGAAAACAAGATTCAGAAGTCATTAATTCCAAAAATTAAATCATTTCATTGTAAATCTGTGGCTGCAGTAGGTGGTTTTCCTTGCTTGTTAAGTTATTTTGTTTATCTGTCTGCACTTGAGAGATAAACCATAGGGAGAGGATTTCAGCAATATGTCATTCTGTTTAACTACTTGTTATCTTTCATATTGAAAAGCAAACCCCAAACACAATAAAGAAGCAAATCAGCTCTTCCAAGAGCAGTCCTTGGTGCTGGTCAAAAAGTTTGCTGAAAGGCAAACACAGGCCATAGGTTTTAACTTTTATATTTTTCAGATCCTATAGTGCTTAGTGTAACTCTGAAACATCATACAGCCTGTTAGCTGCTGTTCTCTCCTTCTGGTTGCACATAACAAACCCTCTCTAGGTTTGCACTTCATCAACACCTTGCTGTTCCAAGCCCTGAAATACGTAAACTAAAGCCTCTGAATGGGGGGGCAAACTTGGGGTCATTACTTCATTGCCTGAAATTGTAATTGGAGAATTAACTCTGATATGCAAATGGACCAAACTTATAAAAGTGTGAAAAACCTAAAACCTGTGACCCAGCATCCATCTTGGGTGTGGCCTCTTGGCTGCCCAAGGTGTACCTTTGAAGGCCCTTCAGTAAATACCCTGCTTTTATTCTCTTGGCTAGCCTGTGTTTTCAGGGAGCCACTTCAAGGCATCACAGCCACACACTTAGCACAGGAGGGGGAAATTCTGAATCAAGAGCAGCGTTAAGGCTGGAAAGAATTGCTTTTGTTTTCCATCCCTCTTCAAGCTGAAAACAAGTTAGTCAGAAAGATAAACCACAGTGGAAAGACAGTGCAAGTTATGGTGGTTCCTCTGTACATGTTACTGTTGAGGGAGTGGATGCCCCCTGACCCCAGGGTGAGACACCAGAAACTCTGAACCTGTTTTCTTTAGGATTCTTGCTGCTTTGGTGTGCATTGCCAAGTGGAGTGGGTGGTGAGGCACAGTACCCAGCAATGAGTCCTTTTTAAGAGGGTGCTAAGCCACCTAAGTATGTAATTTCTATTCCATAGCGTTATTGCAATGATTGATTTTTTTCTATTATTTTTTTCTTTTAAGTCATCTCCTAGATGAGTGACCTGCTGTACAAATCTGTTATCCCTCAGATAGCAGACCTGGGATGTTCCTCTCTCCTGTTGTGTCTGTTGTGCACTGATGCCAGGTGCAGGTCAGACAATGGGCCCAGATGGGTCACACAGCTCTGAAGTGGCATTTGATCACTTCTTGGTGCTGCTGATCAATCAGTGCTGCTGGAGCCCCTCAGACATCTGTAAGCATTTGCTGTGTTGGCTGATTTGATTTCTCCTGAACACAATCTAAGTTTTCACTTCTGTTTTTACTGTTTGCTTAGTGTCAGTTGAGAGGAAACACATTAAAGATTAAAGTGCTTCATAACTTTCTATGGTTTTTTCCTATTTTTTAACTCATTTCTGCCCATTCCTTGAGGACAGAGTTGCTGTGCCTTTTGTAGCTGTTATAGGTGGATCTTATGTTGAATTTGAGCCAGACTTTTTGGAAGTCAGCAGTGTCTGGCTCCCTGAATGGCCATGTACCCTTTGGGGGCATTGTTCTGAAAGTTTCAGAATGCTGAATTTGTCTTAGCCTGGCCATGATGGTATTGTCTGGTAAAATTGGTGGTATTATTGCCTGCTGTGCAAATGGTTCAGGGTATGTCAAGATCTTTCCTAACTGAGGTGTGTGATCTGTGCCCACCCTCTCTCACATGGGTCTAATGTAGACTCAAACTTCTTGGCAGCTTTTCTTAAAAACACAAGTCTCTTCCCTTCTGTCCTGCAAAGCTTCTCATTACTGGGGAGCTCCCCAGACCAAAGTCATGATGGATTTTAAGAAAGTCACCTATCCATGATATTAAAGAGCTCTTGGTAGCATTGTACAGGCCCCTGCACATCACACCTTGGGGAACTTTTTGTTTTATGCAAACTTTGTGTGAGATATGTCTTTATTTACACTTTCAGCACACATCTCCCTGGCACTACCAAAGACCTAAAAGGACTCAGATTTGGTGTCTGGGGAGCAGAAACACAGTAGTGAGAACTTTAGAAGAGGTGAAGATCAGTGGGTTGTGCCAGCAGAAACTTAGTGGTTGTATTCCTGTATTTTACAAAGACTAAAAGTATAGGAACATTTAAAAAATTATTTGCAGTTTTCAGTTGATGTAATATTATTGAAAGGCTGATGATTAGATGGGAAAGAAAATGTAGAAAAGCCCTATGAAACACATGTCAAACATTGTATCTTGGATGTGCAGCCCAAATTAGGATTAGTGTGTTCCTGGGTATAGAGCTACACCACATTTGCCTTTAGAAAGGCTGTAGCACAGCTACATAGTAAACTCTAAAGAAAATACTTCCAAATTTATGTTTTGGTATCAGGAAGCTTCAGCCCACGTCTTCTATAGAAAATGTCACACCAAGTACTGCTAAATACCGATGCAGAACTGTGTGAGCAGAAATTCCTGTGCCTCACCAAGGCATCAGCACACAGACTGGAATTCGGGGAGTTGAAGTGACCAGGGCTAATTTATGTTTGGTAATGCTACATTTTAGCTTAGTCTTTCAAGGTGGTTTGCCCAACAATAGTTGGGTTTTAATTGCTCCACATTTCTAAAAGCAAGCAAATCTTCCCAGGAGCATCTGTGACAAAAATGGACTGAAAATGTCGGCACTTTTGAAATTAAACAGTCTTTTCAAGCCTTTCTGTCCTTGAAGGTGCAATTTTGCTCTGTTCCACCAGACCAATGAGGTCCAGTTCTCATTAGTTCATATGGAATCACTTCTGAAAGTGAAGATGGTTTGACCTCATGGTTATCATTATTCCTGTTTTGTCCTCAATTACCAACAGAGATCCACCTGGAAAAAGCATGTACCTACTTTAATTTTCATTGACAGCTGAACCATCACAAGTTTCTGAAGGGGCAAGGCTTGGTAAACACATTGCTCATGTCTCTCTGCTATTTTATTTTTAATGTCACTTCAATACTCACCTACAGACACATCAGTAGGTAATCAGGATATGCTTAATTAAAAAATCTACTTAACTGGGATATCTTCCCAAGAAATGAATTAAGCCAAGTGCTATTTAATTATGCTGCTTAGGGAAGCTTTGGTTTCTCTTATTTACAATTTCATTGACTGTGTTTTTGGAAAATCTGCCTCTACTGAAAATTCTACTTCTCTGGGACAAACCCTGCTCATCAGAGTGAGTGAATGCTTCTCTTAGGTTCTCTCCAGTCAAACTCTGTATTTTCCAGAGCAGGTCCATCAGTTATGTGCAAGCCAGGATCCTAAGCTGGATCTGGCCAAGATACAACTCACCCCTGGACAGAGAATTTGGAGCAGGGAGCTGCTTCTCATAATTTCTCAGAGTGGCTGAGGGTGGAGCATTGCCAGGCTCCTGTACCTCTGGGGTTTATCTGTGGCACTTTTCAAACTGCATAATCTAAACTTTGGGTTCTTAAGTCTGTTCCTTACCAGCTAAAGCTGTGTGGAGCTTGGGTATCACTTGGTAGTGAGTGTTGCATGGCACTGCTGGATCTGAGCTTTAAATTGGATCAGCTCTGTACCTCTGTGATACATAAACTCACATTCAGATCCACGCCTCAGTGTTCTCCAGGGTTGTTGTCACACATGTGACAGTGAAAAATGAGACTCTGGGCATCAGTGCTGCTGCCAGAATTTAATTTGTGGTGCCCAGTGTGAACTGGTGTGTGTGATGACCATATAGTTATGTTAAAAACGTTATAGCAATAGAATAGTGTTTTAATTAACTGAGTCCTCTTTCAAATGAAAGCATCAAAGTTGCAAATCAAGCAGTTTGTTGTTAATTGCTGCATTTTAATGTCTCTTATAATAAAAGATATTGTGTCTCTCTGCATAATTTAAAACATTAAAAATGCTGAACTAGAATGTCTGGAACATCTGCTGGCACTGGGAACTTTTGGATAGGTGCTAAAATAAAAAAAAAACAAACCCTGAGCTTCCCTCAAATTAACACACAAGAATTTTGCTGTTGGAGATAGTATTTCTTAACTAAGAGGTACATATTTAAAGCAAACTTTCTTTGAATAAGTCTTGTGACATCCCCGCTTTCCTAATTTTCTAGTTTGCCTCCAGCAAAAAACTTTTTAATGTATCCAGGAGCTTGCAGTGTTTAATTAATTTGCATTCTCTTTCTTTTAAAGGACAAACTATGTGGTCAATTTTGACAAAAAACTCTTTGTTTAAAAAGTTAGCATTTGTGAAATCAAACACCAGCAGCTCAGTAATTCCAGTGTCATTATTTGTACTACGAGCCTTCTTCCTCTCCCAAATGAGAGAGAGAGCTCTCCTGTACAAAAATCAAACACTACAACCTACAGCAAGTGCATGTGAATTAACAAGTGGAAAAGATCCAAGATTAGTTACACACAAAAATGAAGCCAATTAGGCTGTTTCATTTCTCAGTGAAGAGTAACTCAGAGAAGTTGAGCATCATGGCAAATTTTCAATTAAGTACAAGAGTTACTTTTCTGTTTTAACAGTCACTTTTGGTACTTGGCTGTTATAATTAGTGACATACCTGGCATTTTAAAGACTGACATGAATAATGTAAAGGCCTTTATTTCAGCCTTCCAGTTGTGATACTTGGCTTTTAGTCTTAATGACTGCAGGAGATCAGGTTTTGTTAGTGCTTCATGTGCAAAACATGCTGCTCATTTTGAAGAGCAGATGTCCAGCTCCACTAAGTGTTAAACCCTAATCTGGGATGTGCAGAGGTAGATGTGCACAGACTTGATATTGATACCCTTCAACTCCTGAGCCACCCTCAGAGGCTTCCAGACTGACAAGAGGAGCTGCTGTTTCCCCATTCATGACCCAAACCAGGCTCCAGCTGTGTCAGTCAGTGCCACCACCCAATAAACCCTCCTTTCCACCTCCCTTTTCACACCTGTGCTTCTCTGGAAATGTGTTGCTCGTGTCCACGTGGTTTTTGGAGGTAACTGGCAGGAGCAGCTCTAAGCCATATAAACCCAGTTTGCTCTGGCATTCAGGTAGCCAGAGAGCAGGCTGAACTGGAATGAATTAGGCTTCTGACTGACTTCAAACTTGCACAGCTGCTGAGCATGAAGGAAGCTGGGAGTCAGACTTGGGTCTGTGGTGGTCCATCTCCAGGCAGCTGCCTCCTGCAAGACATTGTTTTTTTCACAGAAATTGTCCCATTGCTAGGAAGGGCTGTCCTGACATCAAGAGGTTTAAAACCTGGCTTGAAGCCAGGCAGTCAGCCAGATTGGTTCATCCTTCATTAAACAGAAAACCGTGTTTCCCATAATATTTGTGTGAAAACATTAACCAAGCTCAGTGTTTTGTGCTTTGAATTACCTTGAAAATCAATCTACCTTTTAATCTTTTCCTTCTTGGTTTTCAAAAAAAATGCATTTAATGCTGGTTTTGAAGATGTAAAATTGCAGCAGTATCTCTGAACCTGGACATATCTGGAATTTTGTTTGAGATAAAATCCTACAGGAATGCAGAGGAAAAGGGGCTGGGGGTGACACAGCTGGGCTCAAACCTTAGCCCAGGCTCCCTGTGAGCTGGGGCAGCTTCTGCTCCTGTGGTAAAGATTTCAGGCAACCAAAGAGCACAAATGCAGAATGAATTTGCCAAATGAAATCCTTGCTTATGCACAAGTGGTGCATAATAGATATTTACAAATCAGGCTGGTTTTTTTCAGATATCAATACAATTTTATGTTTGGAAGATGGAGTTGTGCTAATTTCATTTTATACTCCAAAATGAGAATGAGTAAAATGAAATGAGGTTCAGTGCTGACTCTGTGCAAACCTTTCCACTGTAGTTTGCTATAAACAAAAGTACATGTAACCCCATTTGTTTGGCCTTCATGGATGAGATCTGAAATAGGTTTTATTACACATTGGAGCCTGTGGTACTGAGTAAAGCAGATGTGCTCTAACTCAAAGCACAGCTATGAAGGGGTTTTGGTCATGGAAGCTTTTTCTACTGCTGACATGGAGTGTTAGCTGGGGAGCTAGCAAACTTAAAATCTTCAGGTTTAGCCCTGGATCTGCCATTTACATGCTTATTTCACTGGAAGTGTTTCTGAAAATGAAAATATGTTTTTGCAATACTCAGTGTTCCACATGGGATTGAAGGGGGGAAAAGTGAGATTCAAACTACTGATTCTTGTAAGAGTTGTTTCAGTTTCACTCCATGTATTGAAATAGGATATTTAACTTAAAAATGGATCTGGATGTGCTGCTTTGTTCACAGCCTTAATTTGGCATTGGGGGGGGAGGGTGCTTTTGACAGAGGCGGTCAAATCCTGGAAGAAGCTGGGAAAAAAACCCCAAGCCAAACACACAAAAGAAGTCAGCAATAAAATCGGACATATTGATCTTTAACTACTTGCACTGGAGCTGCTCTGGTGACCTTGGCAACTTGTGGCTCTGTTTCCTTCCTCTGTATGCTCAAGCAATCAGGTTTTACTTGCACGAGTGCCTGCCAGCAGCACTTTTGCAGCTGTGTTACAGACAGGCTGTGGTAAAATACAGGACAGGGACGTTTTCTGAGACAGTCACATCATCTCCTCTCTTCTCTGTTCTTGCTCAGGTTCTTTCCCCTTTCTTCTTGGCCTCATCCCATCCCTTCAAATTTTAGTGACCCCATATCTTGCAATCTTTGCTCAAGAAATAAATTCTTTTGAAGGCATAAGAGAGTCTTGCTGCTGTGCATTGGCCTTTCCCCTGTTACAGTGTGTGAATAACTCCCCTGGAAGAGGAGCTGCACATCAGCTGTGGCGGCAGAGTGGGGTCCCAGGGTTTAATCCAGTGACTCAGTGTACTGTGATTTAAAAGGCTTTTCTCTAGAGGGGAAAATGTTTCAAAAGTTTAATACTTTGTAGAGATAAACTGTTCCTTTTAAAGTCATTGTTGTCTTGTTCTGATACATCATCTCGGAAGAAATAATTCAAAGTGCTTTTATGTCCCTCTGTGCTGCCTGCAAGCAAAATACTTAAAGCAGGCAGTGTGCTGTAATCCTGAATTCAGAATGGGGACTGTGCTGAGGTTAGAGATCACATTTCACTTTTCTCCCACTATTTTTGTCTTGTGTTTTCTCTTTTTTTTTTTTTTTCTTTTTTTTCCTCAGATTATCCTAAGGTTGTAGGAGGTCAGAGCAAACACAAAGTACCTTTTTGAGAGAAACAGGGTTATTCAGCAAGGGATGATGTAAAGTAACAGAAGCAGATCTGTGGGGAACTTGTGGCTTCATGAAGTGCCACTTCCTGGTCCTCCCTTCCTACCCAGCGACAGCAGTGGAAGGTTAGAAAGGGACAGTAAGAATGAATTATACAAATCCAGCTCCTCATGTAACACCCCCAACCACCCAGGCAATACAACAGCACCAAGGGGATGGGCAGGCTGTTGAATTGAATTGAGTCTTGTCCTTTTGCTGTTCTCAGATAATCAATCCCCAAGGGAGTGTGTGCATCTGCCAATACATGTGCTGCCAGAACACCCATACAGCTGTGTTAAGAGGAAATCTCCCTCTCATTACAGGTTACAATTTTTCTTGGTTACCAGCAGGTTTTTGCTGAAACTTGAAAATAAGACTCAAATTGCCAATGTGGGCCCTGCTGCTCTATCTTGTTCTCTTGCCAGATCTTTCCTTGAATACCAGCTGAGTATTACACTGTTTAACAAGGCTGGCACTGTAAATATATTCTTTATTCCCATGCAAACAACTTTGAAAGAAAAAGTATGAGACAGTGAGAATTAATAGGAAGGCAGTATCATGTGTTAATTCCACTTTACTTTCAGCTGTTTTATTGAAAAAGCAATGAGCTTTTTATTTTTGTGACAAGGCCTGTGACTTGGCAGCATAATTGGTGCAAAATAGACTGCCTGAACAAGCTTGATTTAATAGGATTTAACTCCAGGAGGTAGGAATATTGCACTGTGCAGAATGTAGTTTTCAAGAGTTTTTAGAGAAGCCTGAAGCTGAAAAATTTCCAAAGTGAGTGGTGAATCACAAGGTAATACCAAGTTTTCTTTGTCTAAGAATTTAAAACTAAAAAGCACAAAAATAACAAACCCCTTTCTTCATGCTTTTGCTTTGCCTCTGGTTTCCACAGTTGTGACTTTACAGCTGCCCTGGCTACTCTGAGGTCTTTTGAGCCTGGGTTCACTCTGAACTTCAACCTTGAATTGAATCTGTGCCACTTCTCACAGGAAGGAAAGAAGAAAATGCATAAGCCTCAACCATGGCCTTAGGAAATGCCACCTGGGCATGAAGCTTAAGTATTAATCTTCCAACAATTAAATGGCACTATTTCTCAGGACATACAGATGACCCTCCTGCAATCACTCTATCCAGTAGGCAACACCTCTGCTTAATTATCTCATTTCTATCTGTGAGCTTTCCCAGCCAGCCCCACAGCAGCAAATCTAGTTCATCCCTAAAGCTCCATGTGCAGCAATTGGACAGGTGATCCCTAAATACTTTCCTGCTCATAATGGAAGTAAAACAAGGCACTTTAAAACCACTGAGTGCTTGTTTCTTTTCCTTGATGTGTGTTCCTTGTTTTTGTCTTGGCATCCCCTGCTCCAGCAGATTACTCCTGGCTCCCTGTCCCCACTGCCTCACACTTCTCTGAGGACAGTGAAATGCCTTTGTCCCCTTCTTGGAAGAGCCATCCCCAGCTCCTCTGAGGGTGCTGCTGCTGCCAGAGCTCATCCTGGCTCCAGCAGCAGCTCAGAATTCCATGGGCTCAGCAGCCTGGCCCCAGGGCAGGGATGATTCTGCCGGGACAGGAAGGGTGAGGAGTGCAGGGGCAGAGGAGGGAAAGAGGAGAGGGCTGTGGAGGAGCAGCTTAGTACCTCCAGCAGCTGGCCCTGAGTGTAGCTGCACTTTTAATATGTGTTTGCATGATCCACCGTGGTGCAAAGGCACCTGAGCTGGCTCTGATTGAGCTGCCTTCACCATGTGCTAATTCCCAGCTCCAGCAAAGCTCCCTTAGCACGGCAGAACACCCAAATCAAGCTGCTGCTGCTTCATTGCCTTCCCTTCTGGTGCTGCCTTATTTTCAGCCAGCTCAAAGCCTCCTAAATGCTGCTTTGCATGATACAGGTAAACCCTAAATAATCTGTACAAGGTAAGTATGGAGTCCAAGTCCAGTTAGACACAGATAATTCTGAGCTATGCCTCTGATCACCAGAGCCTCTAATATAGCATTTTATATATAAGGTGGGTATACTGTTGTGTGCAGCCATTGCACTACTTGCTTTCTTGTCAAATATTTTGGAGGTTACTGACCAGGGCAGAAGGGAAAGGTCTCAGACAGGAAATTCTGAAACTGGCAGGAAAAATTTTTCTCAGTGCAGTCATTTCAGTTTAGCTGGAGCTATTTCCTTTTTTCCTTTTTGTTTTCTTACTTTTTTTCTCTCTTCCCTCCTCTATCCCCAAAACACTCACCAGATGTTGAGAGCATTCATTGTCGTTCCTTCACTAACTTGAAAGCCTCAGGTATTCAGTGCTTCTTTAAGCTGTAAATCTGGGCAGCCCCTTTGGAAATAGCAGCTACAATATGCTAACAATGACTGCATCACACAATGCATCAAGATGAAAAGGAGATCATTTCCTTGATCTCACTTCAGAAGACTGGCATGTCTCTTGGCAGAAGTAATTTGGATGTTGCTCTCTGTAATTAAAGGCTGTATCATCATGCACACAGGAAAGGCTGAATTCAAGTTGCACAGACAACCTCAACTTTGGCATTGCCTGGCATTCAAATACTTGACTGGCAACTTTAATAGTGTTTCTCCCTAAGAAATTGTTTATAAGGAGTTTCCTAGAGGAATTAATTTTCTTGTTTAACTTTCAGCTGACACTAAGCCTGTAATTCTTGGTCACCTAGAGCAGCAGCACGGCTGGACACACTTGTCACATGGGTTGCTGACAGACTAACCATGGCTGTAGGCTGTCATTCAGTGATTGGATCCAGGTTAATTGGAGATAGGCACTTAGCTGTGGGTTTAACAGATGATGAATATCAGAAGTCAAGAAACTTGGTTTCCATTTGTTATGCTGGTTTACTCAAACCCTGTCCCAAATTTTTTTGTTCCTTTGATTTTTTGGGGGTGTTATGAAAAATTGCTTTCACAGTTTAAGACCAGGAGTTATGAACTGCTTTCATTAAAGTACACTCTTCTCAAATCTGGAAGAGCTATTTTCACCTTTCCCCTTGTAGCTGCCATCCTACTTTACACGTTTCTCTGAAATGTTTATGATTATTGGTGCAATCAGCCCCCTTTCTTTTTGGAGTAATTAATTAGAATAGTCCTCATTATTTTCTTCTGGAAGAACAAAACCAGCTTTGAGTAGGTAGGTACCAAGGAAAAATGAGATACCAGATCAAGACCTTCTTCTGTGCTCCAGTCATACCATGTTCACACTTTTACAATGTACACAGCAGTTCTTTTAAAAGTAATACAGTAATAATTCAATATGTATTTTTTCAGTAGCAATATCTAGGACTTAAAACTGAAAATATGGCTGCAGCATTGTCTCTCTCTATTGCCTTACATCAGAGAGATTTGTTTGTGCTGTGCAGAACCTGCTTCTTTTAATTTGGTGGTTGGTAAGTGCAGTTCTGTCTTAATGTCTCATAGTGACTACAGCCCAATATCACATTAATGATTCCCAGATAAATGGGAAAATGCAGGGTGGCTGCAGGAGAAACATTGTGATGGAAATGCTGCATTGTTTTATCTGAATTACTGAATGGAGGTTTCATCATTTCTCCCTCATTAGTTGGTACAGGATAAGGGGTGAGGATTGAGCTGGATCAGGGTGACATGAAAAGGGCAGAGAGATATCAGGAAGTGTAAGGCTGAAATCCACAGTTTAGCCTAATATTTTTAGTTAGGGCTTTTAAATTGTAGCACATGAACAACACAGAAAAACAGTTTTGAACCCACAGCCCATTATGTCCTATGAATAGCTCAGTCTGAGGTAATGCAGCATCTCCTACGTCACCCCCTTTTATCATGTGTAATCAATGTTATACTTAATGCAGCATGACTTGGCAAGTGATTAAGGACCTGGTGGGGACATTAACAATGTAAAACTTTATTTGCATTTACATTAATGATTTTATAATGAGAGTTTTATTATATTAATGGAGACTGCTGAGAGAAGAAGGGAAAAAACAAAGCTGAAACTCCTCTAATGTTGTCTTTCTTTAATAGAGCACCCTCTGCTAACACTTTGTTGACATAGCTGCTTATTTGCATAAAGGAAAATATGGGCATTTGGAACTATTAATTATGAAATGGTTAATGCACTTGGTGGTAACTATTACATTTATTGAGTTATTTTAAGAGGGGTGTTATGGAAAATTTATTTCTACAATAATTTAGAGAGGAGAGAAAAGTTTTTAAGATAGCTGCACTTGTATCTTAATTGGTACCATATCTCAGTAACAAAATGTGGGATACACCTGTAAGAGCAGCTTATCTTTAGACAGATTTATCCAGGAATACCATGAACTGCTATCCCTGCTCTGCTGTTTCAGTGAATTACGAAGCTTTTTAGGCAGAACAGAAACCTGGCAAAGGTTGAGCTGTTGCCTGCAGAGTCCAAGCACTGCTGAAGCTCCAAAGAAAATGAGCCAGCCTGGGTATGATTTCTGAAAAGCAACATCAGCTATTTTGTGCCACTTCCAGATGTTGCCTGAAGAAGAAATTTAAAAACCAAACAG
Source organism: Lanius collurio (assembly GCA_020086605.1). Lineage (NCBI taxonomy): Eukaryota > Metazoa > Chordata > Aves > Passeriformes > Laniidae > Lanius > Lanius collurio. The sequence continues at coordinate 3,471,750 of JACBWW010000037.1, read as the reverse complement.
AAAAAGCCCCCACAATTATTGCAATGAACTACACTTTCCTTGATTTTTTTTTATTACTAGTTAATAATAATGTAAGAAATTAAGAAGTAGTTCCATGTGATTCCTTTGATTTTTGCAGTGCAGCTCTGAGGCTGCTTTCTTGTAAGTACCTATGCCAGAAGTCTGCATTATTTTCATGAGATAGCTTTTACAAAACTCTTCTCAAAAGTAAGAGATCAAAAAATCATCTTTCCCAAAAAGTCATCTTTGTTCCTGCTATGTCAACTGTAACCCTGGCAGGAAAAATGGAGATGTTGGTAAAACAGACAACCCTTCTGAGAATGTAGTAAGAGATTTGATTATTTAAGACAAAAATATTACAAAACCTATCAATATTGGTTTTGTTTTATTTAATAGCTTCACCTAAACTGTCTTGATTTGATTTTTCTCCTCCTCCTCCAATGAACCAGCACAGTTTCTACCAGCAAGCTGGTTTTCTGTGTTTTCTGCAAATGATTGGTTATAGCAATTAGGTTTCTTGGCAGACAGCCCTGGAAGTCAGGTTACTTTCAAGAGACTTAATTCCACTGCCTTGTACTCTACCACATGTGATCTGACCTGTAAAAATTAGTATTGCTAGGAACAGAGCTGGGGAATTAAGGATGCAGGCCAGGTGTTATGGGACCATGAGGTTCTCCAAAGATCCAGAGGTTTGTAACAGGAATGTCTTGACAGAAGCAAGTAAAAACATTAGAAGTTCCTACAGAACCCCTGTATTTTAAACAGCCAGTGCTCTGCAGTAAACAATGGGGGTGGTGCTGTTGGAAAAGACATTTCAGAGAGGGAGGGAGTGACTTCAGGTAGAATTGCAGGAATGGGCTGGCTCTTGACCAGGATCTTCCGTGGCAGACAGCAGGAGCTGGAGAAAAGGAAGCCCAAAGTCCAAATTCTTTTGAGGTCTTTTCCCAACAACATAAATTTCATTCAATACAGTGGACTCTGAAAGCTGTAACTCATCTTCATCTTTGACATTTATGATTTATAGCTCTGAATCAAGTATTCTCTGGTTATATCTTTTAAGGACTACTAAAGTGAAGTCAAAGACAAGAGTTGAATTTAGAGGTGTTTTTATCAAGCTTTGGAAGAAAAAGAAACAATCTCACTACCCAGCTGAATAATTTTGTTGGCCTCAGTGGATGAGAATTCTCCATTCTCAACTCTTTTACAGATTTCACATATGAAACAATGATCTTAGGCAATGAGAGGTATTTTCAAGAGAAGATAGTTACAGCATACAATCACTGTAGAATTCTGGAAAGGGTTCTGTTGAAGTAATTCCTTCACTAGATGTGAACTTGCAAGACCTTTTAATTCAGCTTTGTATCAGACTGGCTCTTCAGTGGCTTCCCTCCTTACAAGAGTCTTATGTAGGAGTTTTCCTGCACAAGTTGCCTGAAACGGGTCACAGTCCAAACCCAACTTTTCAGTTTAGTAAAGGCAAATACTTACAGTCCCAAAAAGTATGTTGTCATTTCCCATCTATGGCTCTGTATAAACAGAGCATTTAAGTGGAAATGCAAATACTCTTTCTTCTGCACTTCTGTGAACACCTGAGAGATATATAATAGCAAAGTGCAGGGTTTTTTTCTAAAGGATATCTTGAAATCAGTTTAAACTTCTCTAAAGATTCTAGCAGGAGACAGCTGAAAAGAAATGAAGAAGAGTTGTGCCAAGAAAATTACATTACTGTCATTGTTAATTTGCTTTAAATATCCGTGAAAAGAAGAAGTCTATTCTCTGTTAAAATTTCCCATTGGCTTACAACCAAGTGGTGAATATTATGTTTTAGAGACTCTGACATGAAGATTCTGTTTAAACATTTATCTTTTGAACAGCTATGTTTACAGCTAAGACCTTCCTTCAACTTAAACTTCAGCAATAATGTAATATATTCCTCTTCTGAAGTTGTCTCAGGTGAAAACACATTAGCTGGTCAGGTTTTATGAAGTTCTTCAGATTATTTGCTCAAATGGAAGTCATTTCTTTAGAGGTCAAGGTGAAACGTGTAGTGGACCACATTCACCCTTGCTTGTGAATTTGGAGGAGCCATTTGGACTTTACCATGGGACACCATTCCATATTGACAGTACTGTGTATAAATTTCACTGCTGGGTTGTGAATGAACAGAAGAAATTGAGGCAAGAAATTATTGGTGAAAACACATGGCTGTGCTTCTGGCTCTGAGAGAATTAAGTCAATAAAATTGTTGTCTGGTTTCCTTCTCTTTAATATTTGTATTTTCTAAACTACAAAACATTTGTGAGTACCAAGAAAGAGTTTTGCCAAATAAAAGGAGTCCTGTCCCTTCTGTACCATGTAAAGGAAGCATTGAAAAGTGTCTGTGTCATATAAAGGAGCCTTTAAATTTATTGTGTCTATGATTGGGGTTTGGGGACCATGCTGAGGCAGACATAAATTTTGGTGGAGAGTCAGTTGGGCCTCATAAAGATGCCACTGGGAAGCCTGCAACTCTTGAGTACTAAACTTGTTAGTGTTATAATATCAAGGGAAGATATAAATCTGCTTTAGGTGCTGCATCTACTCCATGTGCACACACAAGTTCATTTGCCACTGGCTGTTGTGGTTCCAGTGCCAGCCACAATGAAATCTGGAAAGATTAAACAGGACAATATTTGTTTTAAAAGGAGTACTCTCAGCACCAGGTTCAGAAGGAGGGATGCAGTACAGCCCTGGGAGGCCTGGCAGGATGGGGCATGCCCAGGGGGCAGGATGGGTGGCAGCACGGACAGGGATGGTTTGTGCTGGGGCTGATGTGCTGGAGGATGGTTTGGGATGACAGACCAAAGCCCTTTGCATTTCCAGGCCTCAGTCTTCAAGCAGCCTTTGCCAGCAGCAATTCCAGATCCTCAGGAGCAGCTGGAGGACTGGATTTAATGTCTTTATGTGGAACGATGAAATTAAAATGCCTTTTCCTATTAGGCTTCAAATACTTGCTTTTGCATGCAAAGGCACTTTTCCCAACAGAGAATGTTTAAGGCCAAATACCTGCAAGATTTTTTTATTTTTTTTATTTTGTTATAGTGAATCATCCTATTGAAACTGCTGGGTGAGTTGGAACATCAGCCTGTACCAATGAACTGCCCTGGAAGGCAAGGCCTTACTTCGCTCCAGGTTTTCCATCTCTACTGCTAGTGAAACAAATTGATTGATAGCAATTAGTCTTATTAATAGCACAAATGCTAGCCTTGCACTGAATGGGTTCTGCAGGCTTTGACTGATTGAATTTGTGTGTTTCTAGGTTAATCAAATATTTCAGAGGAAGGTGATGGTGAATAGTAAATTCTTTGAGTCTATCAGTATTCTGAACAGCTGTTTCTAACTATGCAAATTCACTTGAGCGGGTGTGCATGTATTACATGAGATAGTTATTGCCCAAGTAGGTTTTTATTTTTTATAAATGCAGTCTTCTTGCCATTAATAAAGCTCTTAGTAGATGCTTTTGCAGGAAGCAATGTCCTTCACAGAGATACCAAAATCATTTCACAAAGGAAATTTAGCACTTGAGGGAGATATGGAAAAAAACCCCCAGCCCAATGCTGGTAATTACACTAAATAATTCTTTTTCTTTTTGTGTATTTTTAATTTAGGTGTGTCTGTATTTCCACCTGGTAACTATAAACAGATCTTTCTAAAGGTACTATACTTTTTTCCTGATCTTGAAAATGCTGTGTCACAATATGACTTTAAATCGCAGAAGTATGTCAAAGTATATTTCAAAATAAACAGTTTATTCAATAACTTCTGAGATAAAAAATTACATTTCCTAGATAAGAATATGTGAAAGTGTTCCCTTGCTGACATCTCAGAAGTATGACATTTTAAGGATTATAAGGGTGGAATCTAAGTAAAGTCACTTTTGATTAGAGGTACATTTGCTGTGGTGGTACAGGTGATTTTGCAGAGGAAAAGCTGCACCTATTTAGGCCAGAGTTTAGAAGACAGAATTGCACATGACTAATAAATTGTGATATTTTGAGGAAATGTTCCTTGATTCCAAGTGGCATTTCTGCTTTTTATGGCCAGCTTTCTAAAATGAAGTAGTACTATGTAATGATTCTCTTTTCCACCCCAGCTGCTTTGGCCAGGGCAGAGCTGTAACCTGAAAAACAGAATTGTCCTGCCTTGTGCCAGCTCCAGGGCTCGGTGTGGGACTGGTGAGGAAATTTGGATCCCTTGTTTATATTCTGAGTTGAGGACCAGCAGATGGGTCCCTCTTTATCTCAGAGGGAAAAATTCCAGCTGGACAAGTGAGAGGAGAGCTGAGGGTTCTCTTCCCATTTATCAGGGATGGCACTGAAATTATATTTTTTACTTTTAGTAAGTAAAAGTTAAGTAAGAAAATAATTTTATTAATCTCATTCTGCTTGCTTTAACAAGCAATAAAAATTATAAATAATTAAAGAGCCAAATAAGCCATGTGCTGGTTGGTTATTAATGTAGGCCCAGGGCACGTTGTAAGTCATGATCTTGAAGGCAAATTGACTTTAATCAAGGTGCCTGCATTAATTACTTAGTCAGTCCAAACCCTTTTCATTGCTATGATAGTATCAAATTTTTTGTTGAATTTTGCTTTGCATGAGCAAACTCTTATATTTTGGGGACTTTAGAAAGTCTGCAGTATAGATTTTCTTTTAATTAAATGTACTGAGGTTGAGGCTGTTACAATCCCCAGCCACAAGCACATGGCTTTTCAGCCTCAGTGCACAGAATTTCGGTTTTTTGGAGTCCCACAGTCCATCTGGACTGTTTTCATGTCCATTCCATGATGGGTGGAATGTGGCAGAGGATCTGTGCCTAATTTGTATAAGCCAAGCAGAGAGGAGCCGTGTTGTCTTTAAATTTATACCTGAAGGTTTCATATTAATCTCTTTGCTGCTGCTTCTCAGTCTTGGTCCTCCCTGAAGGCTCCAGAGCAGCTGGAATGGAGCCTTAGAGG
>JACBWW010000037.1:3308606-3441780 GCA_020086605.1 Lanius collurio | reverse complement strand
TGGGAAGGGAAGGGAAGGGAAGGGAAGGGAAGGGAAGGGAAGGGAAGGGAAGGGAAGGGAAGGGAAGGGAAGGGAAGGGAAGGGAAGGGAAGGGAAGGGAAGGGAAGGGAAGCTTTTCCCAGCTGGCTGGAACACAAAGGAAAGCCAGAAGAGCAGCACGGTGCTCCCTGCCCTGCCCAGCCCCTGGAGCACCCTAAAGGCACAGCAGCCTTGGGCATTGAGCAGAGGGCTCTGGATTACAGCGGCTTCACAGCATCTCCCCAGGACACAAATATGTAATTTAAACATTCAGAAAGTAATGAAAAGTCTATTTGGATTATGATGGGATTCTTTTTGGATCACAAGCTCATGTTTAAAATATTGCTTTACTTGATGTGAATACTTGATTTCTTTTTAAATTTTGGACGTTTTTAATGGCTTCTGAAACTCTTGACAGTCTAAACTCCATACCCTGGCTCGATGGTTAGTAGACATTGATATATTCTTAGTTGATGAGTATTTGCATAGTCGGGAATAGGCCTCCTTGGAATAAGGTGTGAGGGAAGAGCCATTGGCAGCAGAGGAGGTGAGAAATGGTGTTAGTTTGAGCTTGATGATGGAGCAGGTTTCCAGCACACAAAGGTCCTGTGCTTTGTTAGGGTGTGGCAGGAGCCTTTTCTGCCAGTAAATGGATTAACTGGATCAGGAGTGGGTAACATTTGCTTTGCCCACGTTCTTTGTAAAGGGAATATTGGAGGATCCAAATCCCAGGGCTTGTTGGGCAGCTGCTTTTCAGTCACACTAAATTCAAATCAAAAATGGTTCTTTTTCAGCCCTGTGCAGACAGGACTCAGAGTGTAGCAGCTCTCCAATCTGCAGATGAAAGAAGCACTCCAGATTATTCAGAAACAATAGCGAGTCTGATTGTTTAATACAGTGATAAAAATGTGTTTAAAAATAAATTATCTACTAGCTGCTGGGATTGCTTGAAATTCCATTAAACACTAATGAGAGAAGGCATCACAGACAAATTAATAAACACCCTACGCACTAACCTAGAAAATGCCAGCCTCAACCCTTTGATGCTAAACTAATTAAAATGAGAAACATATTCCTTGTGAAACTGCTTGGCATATTTCAGTGCATTAATTGAGGCATAATGAAAATGGAACATACAGCACAGAAGAGGAAGAATACTCGTTATAAAACAGACTATGGTCCTGTAAAACAGTTGTACCCAACTGCAACCTTGGTTTTGTGCACAAGTAAATCCACAGCAGTAGAAAGAGCATGGATTGAAGGAAGTTAAATATGTTCAGATTTTAGTACATTTCCATGGGTGAAATCAAAGAGATGGATTTTTTTTTCAGTGAATTTCTGTATGTGTTACAAGATCATAAATTCTTTACACATATGAAAAATCACCCAATCCTGTATCTCCCATTGGTTCTGTGGGATAAACTTGCATTGCAGGTGAGGGAGAAGTTGAAGTGATACCATGTTGGATTTAAAAGATAAATCTCATGTATTGTACCTTGCATAGATAAGCATAAATTAGAAAAGAGAGAGAAAAGAAAATTGGCTTCAGTAAAGAAAAAAGGGAGGTGCTGGTGTGCCTGTTCAAGGCATTGTGTGTTTTGTCATTCAACAAAAAGGCCTTGTCACAACAACCATCACAGCTGGTGGAAGCCAGAGCTGATGGGATTAAAACATTTCCTAAAGAAACTCAGCATCAGATTGTTGCACAGCACAGAAAAAGCCATTCTGTGCACTCAGATCAGGCCACCTGAATCCTCATGCCTGAGGAGTTGGGTTTTGGTTCCTTCTGGACAAAGAGGGAGGCTGGGGGTGCTGCATTCTTGGAGGAACATATTTGGGGGAGTAGGGACAAGCCTTTTCAGGAGAGAGCCTCTCCCTGAGCCCCTGCACAAGAACTCCAGGGTAGAGCAGCACTGGGAGGGTCCCACTGGTCCTTGGCATCCCTGTGCCTGTTCACCAGGTGTCTGTCACCTGAGCAAAGGACTGCTTTGTGTCAGCCTGTGACATCTGTGTGCACACATGGTGCATGATTTACTGTGGCCATGCCCTACGAGTAAAAATGTCACTGGATCATGACACAGAGCACATGGAGGCTGATTGAAAATCCCCCAGGCCTACAGTGGTCATTATCTGGGGTGACAGTCTCACTGCTGTACAGGCAGGGAGCTTTATGGGGACACTCTTGTGGGCCAGGCATCATCCTCAGTCACCTTCACTTCCTATTTGTGATCTGTATAAAAATTGGGTCCTACATAGGAGTAACTATGTATTGAGCCCTTTCAAATTAGTATTTAAAACTCAAAACAACCCAATCAAATCCCACAGTGTGATCGATCTATTTATCTATCTATCTATCTATCTATTCTATCTATCATCTATCATCTATCTATCTACCTATTTATCTATCTATTCTATCATCTATCTATCATCTATCAGCTATCTATCTATCATCTATCTATCATCTGTCTATCTATCTATCTATTCTATCTATCTATCATCTATCTATCTACCTATCATCTATCTATCTATCTATCTATCATCTATCTATCTATCATCTATCATCTATCTATTCTATCTATCATCTATCTATCTATTCTATCTATCTATTCTATCATCTATCTATCTATTCTATCTATCTATCTATTCTATCTATTCTATCATCTATCTATTTATCTATTCTATCATATATATATATATATATATATATATACATTTCTTTATTTCTATTGTTCCTAATTATTTAAGTACTGTTTGGGCCTCCCTTTTGGTGGAAAAAACTTGAACTAAATTATAGGTATTTTTAAACAAATTGAGTCATCTCATTTATCTGTTCAATGTCAGCAACAGAGGGATTCAGAGCCATTGGTTGCCATGAAAGCAATAAAATCACAATCTTCATCTCAGCCAGGTCCAGATGCAAAACCTCTAAACCAGCAGGAGCCTGTGAATTAAATTCACTGGACTTTACAGCAAAATAAATAGCTGCTCTGCTTCATCTTGTAATTCTTTTTGACCTCTGTTACAAAGTTCATGTTTAAATATATTCCTCTATAAATGAAAAATATTTTTTTTCAGCTTTTAGAAAACTGGTATAAAATATGCCTGTTGTTATTTGTATGAATCAAAGCTGCATCAGTGAGGTGTGACACAGAGCACAAAGACTTCCATTGAAATCAGTAGTAGTAGGAACAGCCCATTATTCATTTTTGATGGAAAGGGAAGAGGAATAAACACACCACAATAAAAACTAAAGCAGTAGAAATTAATAATGTGCACTCCAAACAACAGGGATGTACCTGGAAGTGTGTGGAAGCAGGCTCCTCTTCATGGATCTTACTTTTTCCCTAGTGATGTAAAATGCTCTTAACTGGTGGTATATCAGTATATCTATCATTTATATTAATTTAATATCATCAGAAATAAGGTAACATCTTTACTTGCATGTTGTCATCAAATAGATTACAGAGTAATCACAGTGGATTTACAAGGCTAATTCATTCTTACTCTGAAATCTTTTCACTGTCTGAAAGACAAAGAATTAAACATGTTTTAATATTTTGATATGAAGCACATAAATCTCTGGCATGTCTGATGTGAGCTGTCTGGTTGCTGCATGCTTACCTTAGCCAAGTTTTCCGTATATTAAGGGAGAAATCCCAACATTTCTATATTTAAAGATATCCTGAATGTTGTATGTTGCTCTAAGAAAAATTTTGGTTTGTGGGTAAGGTAGGGTATAAATGTTATTGAAATACTTAAGGAAAAGCACAGGATGTATTAAAACTGAGTACTCTTGAATTCATACTGAAGGAGCAGAGAGCTTTGAGTAAAGGAACTGAAAGTGTAGGGTGAGGGTGCCTGTGGTGACCAAAAGTCATCACTTCCAAAAGGTATTTCAATACCTTTCATCTGGGTTGGCTAAATCTGTGGAGGTTTGTGTCAGTGATCAAGGTAAATTTCTGAGTACAAGCACAGTGGTTTGGATAAATGAAAATTATTCTCCAGATTTTCGCATTCACCCAGTTCTGTGACTGTTCTTTTTTAAAGGATATTGGATCTTTAATACCAAAATGGTAACAACTCTTAATGTTTCTGGTTTTGTTCTCCATTTGATGAACTCAGAAGCACAGAAGAGTCACGAGACCAGGACCTACATAATAAGCAAAGCTTTATTTGAAAATCAAACTGTATTAATAGCTTTTATTATGGATCTTAGTTTGTGCTGGAAAACTGAAACTAGAGCAGTCCTGAGTGTCTCAGGCATTATTATTGTCCAAAGCAGCACTGGGGACACAAAGATTTGGTTCCTAATGCTACACTGCAGTCCTTGCTGGAGCAGTAAAACCCTTGGTGTGGAACTGACACAGCAGCTCAGAGCAGGAACCACCAGCAGTGCAGGGCTCTGGAGCAGCCATAGATTTTTCCTTACATCTTTCTCATTAACTTTTTAAAGCCTCTGCTGCTGGCTTTGAGGGCTTATTGCTGGGAGTTGGAAGTGATGGATGGAATAAAAGAAAGGCAAGTTGTGTTGCACAGTCACTGCTGTGTGATGTTGGATGGTGTTATCCTGAGCTCATAAAAATCCAGGACAGGTCTGAGCAAACCACTTACTGTGCTCCTTCCCACAGCAAAGCTGGCAGGACTGGTGACTGCCCAAATGCTGGCTCTTTGTTATGTTTTTGCTGTTTTCTTTCAGCTGGTGATTCTGCAAAAGGGCCTTCCCTGAGCTCCTGTGTAGCCCAGGAGGTTCCAACCACTCTGAACTGATATTCCCTGGGGCAAAACTCAAATGATGGCTCTGGTTTGTTTTCCTGCATGGCTTTGCCAAAGTCATTTAGGGCAGCAGTGAAATAGCCCCATCCCAAGGATGGTTTTTCGTTTTTTTATCCAATGCCTTATGAAGCATGAACTCTACTTGAGTTCACTATTTATTTTTTAGTTAATTAACTTGTTTCAAGGCTGCATTTTCTTTAGTTTTGACTCTTCTTGCTCTGCCATTTCCCACACATAAAGGCTTTGCTTTTTTTCCATTAGTCCTGCATTTTGCTTTGAACTGCAATACAAATAACAGTACTGTCCATATATATAACAGATCTATATAGAGGGACTAATGTTTGTCTATAATCCCTTTCTGTCTGGATCTTATTGATCTATGGTGTTGATCTCATAGTTCAGACTCTATCAGAATTTTAATCAAGCTCATTCATGTGTTTTTGTCACATTCTTTGAGAAATGTTTATTAAATGTTAATTCTCCTCAGTGGGAGATGGGAAAACAGAGCATTGGTAACAGTCAAAGTTCAACCAAAATACATTTACTTCCAAAATAATGGACTGGCTTCAGCCTGCCAGCTATGCAAGCACAAGGAGCTGTGATGGATGTTATACCAGTGATTCTGCTTTATTGGCAGCAAGAATAATAGGAGGAGGAGGAAGACAAAGAAGACGAAGAAGATGAAGAAGAAGATGAAGAAGAAGAAGAAGAAGAAGAAAATGGAGAAGAAGAAGAAGAAGAAGAAAATGAAGAAGAAGAAGAAGAAGGAGAAGAAGAAGAAAATGAAGAAGAAGATGAGGAAGAAGATGAAGATGAGGAAGAAGAAGAAGACAGGTTGGTGTGGAAGCCACAATTCTTATGCCTGTCCCATGTTCATACAGGGGAGACTAAACAGCAAAACCCTCTAAGTTCAATGATGCACTTAGCAGCAAAAATGCTTCGTCCAGCCTGACCCAGGAGGTCTGAAAGCTTGGGAGGTGGAAGAGAAATTATAAAGTTTGGGTTAAAAATGTAGTAGTCCAGCATGGGAGGTGTCTATCCAGCTGTGCAGAAAGGGTGCTCTTGTCATTTCTTATTAAATGCATCCTACAGTCCAACTCATCACAGGAGTCTTTTATCCTGGTTCCAGATAACTGACATAAAAATTTGCATTTTGAATTCAAAAAATCCGCATTTTTTATAATCCTTTCTAAGCCAATTTGAGTTTTAAATATTATTTTTTTCTCTAATGGTATTGGCTTTTTAATAAAGTATGGCCAAAAGTTGTAAAATAAGGAGATGATGAAGTGAATTTAAGCTTTGAAGAAGCTGATGATGCCCAAATCAGCATAATACTTAGAAACAGTCAGGTGTGCAGGTTTGATCCCCATTTACACAAATTATATCTGCAACTCATGCACAGAAACAGGTGGGCTCCAAGCATCTCCAGAAGTCCAACATGATTGCCTCTGGTTCTTTTCATTAGATACCAGCAGGTCATTAGAGCTAGGTTAGGCAAAATTTAAGCCCTTATTCACCTTTTCAACCTATAACATTTTCTTCTGCTGCACCTATGTGGTACTTAAGTCAGTTTAGCACAATTTTAGTTTTATTATAACTGCAAGTGGGTGAAATCAGCCTGTCAGTGGTAGTGCAATCTCTGTTCTTATTTTGTGAGGTGCTGAATTTCTTTAGGGGACTCCTAAGAAGAAAAGACTAAAAATTCACTAAATGACTTGAGATTGGAGGGATTAAAGATGTCTTGGACAGCCTGGTGTCCTGTGCAAGGGCATGGCAAGGCCTTCCTGAGGGACACTCACAGAACAGATTCTTTTGCCAAATCCATTGCAGCTCAAGAAGTCTTTGGTATAGAGTTCATTTTCCCCCTACTGATTTCAAACAGAAAAGGCTTTTGTTTAGCTGATTACAGAAGTGTAAGGAGATGCTCCTGATTTAAGGGAGCTGATTCAAGCACCAACCAGGTGTGAAGAAAGAGCTCCCCTATCTCCTTTACTCAAAGATGTGCATTTCCTTTTAAATTAAAAGTTAATGTAATTAGATATTATATATAATGTGGATACTTTCATTTTTATATTAAGAGAGTCTCTATTCAGTATAATTTATCAGTAGATTTGGTGAGGTTTGACAAGCTCGTTTTGGAAAATCTTTGCTACTTTTTAATGTGAGTTTTTTAGAGATTGAGTTCCCTTTTCAATCTCTCTTATGCAATAACACAGCCATCTTTCCATTGGTACCTCACCTTTACTGCTGACCCACACAGGTACTCTGGATGCTTTCCTGTGAATCCAGAGAGTCAGGGACACGATCCAAGGCTCTGGAAAGTCAGGAATAGGGTTTTTTCCTAGCCTGGTGGGTAATTTAGTGAGGTGCTGGTTGAGTGGTGCTTCATACTCTGAGCACATTTCACTGTTGTCCATCCCCAGGCTGCCTATTAATTTTTAGAGAGAGTTCAAGTTGTTGGTTATTGGTCTGTGAAGTTCTTGGAGGTTTGGGAGCTGTGTGAGACGCCTCTCAGGGAATCTGCTGGACTGGTGATCAGCACCAAGGCATGAGAATGAGGGGCATTTCCCAGGCAGATACTCAGGAGTGAAACTCTCTGTAGAGAGCCCACGAGTTAGTAGTCCAGCTGGGCCAAAATAGCCTGATCTTTTTGAATATGTCAAACAGTTTAAGAGGAATTTATACTTAATCAGGGTTTTAGAAAGGATGATGGCTGAGAAGTGTTTACTGTGGAGTGGTTGGGAGATTTGCTGGGTCAGGAGGTACTTCCAGTTTATCAAGTTTGAATCTAGAACATGCTGAACTGGTCTTAACAGTGGTGTAATATTTTGGCTCATCCTATATTTAAGTGGACATGCACATATGAGTATTTAGAAATTCACAAACACCTCTTAACAGAAAGTAGCCCTCTTTGAAGGGAGTATGTTTGGGTAGGTAGCAATTTTCTTCTGATGGTTTCTCACCGAGGGAATAATGAATTTTCCTTCTTGATCAAGGTATGACAACTTCTGCATTGATTCCCTTGATAAGTGTGGGCTGATGTCCTACTAAATCTCAGTCATGATCATATCTAGTGCATCCCATGCCTGTTTAAGCTGGGAACCTGTATAATAAAATATAGTTTGAATCTCGGTGTTCCTGCCAAATCAATTTAATCATGAGGGTGATTTGCTGACATGTTTCAACAGCAGGCTCTCAGGAATGTGTCCCTGTAAATCCTCCTCCCTTGTTTGTTTGGCCAGTGATGCTGTTTGTAAATGGGATGCTACTTACTGCTGTTTTATGGTGGCTCTTCAAACCCTGATGTGTTTGCTCAGTCCTCAGATAAAGGAAGGAAGCAGCCTGGGGAGTATTTCATAAGGAGAAATGTATCTCTTCAATATTAAAGTCACAAATTTGTGAGGAGTGCAAATATTCTGTTGCTAGGATGCCAATTCCCTTTTATGAGTCCCTTAGTTACTACTGAATAGTATTTATTATGGAGCAGTGTACAAGGGAATAACTGGTTTTTTTGTAGATGGGACCCAAAGTGAGTTTAGGTGTTTGGTAGCAGTGAGATCTCTGTAGTGAGCTCCTGAACATGAGATAAAGGAAGCAGAGATGGATTTTAAAAGTCATCTTGTTAAAAAAACCAAACATGTAGTCAGAAGTATTTGCAAGTGATGCTAATTTGGTATGCAGAGCACAACTTTCTCCACCTTGCAACCTTGGCTTCTGCTTCCCCACTGCTCCCTGTGCATTCCCTCTGGCACGAGACATTAAATGGGCTGGGTTTCCATCAAACTGCTTTGACCTGATAGGACAGTGGGTATAGGACACGTGAACACAGCTTACAAACCCTCAGAGTTTGGATAGGATGACTTTGTACAGGTCAGTCACAGCACAGTGGGACTCCTATCCCTGTCCCAAACCTCTAGGAACCAACACAGCCAACAATAATGCCTTCTGTTTTAGTGGCACAGGAAATTTGTAAGGCTGAAGAGACCATGAGGTAATGCAATGAATGTACTGGGGTGTTTTGTACTCCAGGAATCTGCAGAGATGAGGCTGGTAGTGCTGGACTGGGGATGACTCAAACTCAGGTCACACCAATACAGGCCTAGCTGCAATAAACACCTTTTCTGGGGGATGAAATCCCTCCTGTGTAGTTACATTTGCCATTGTTGATGATCTTGGCTGGGATTTCTAGGTTTTACAATAATACTGAAGTTATGAAAACTGCCTATCTTTAAAATACATGCTGTGAAAATAAGCTAAACCTAACTGGATCTACCCATCAGTCAGATTTCCTTTTCAAAGGAAACTGTCTAGTGAAAATTCAGAATGTACCTATGTGTAAATGTTCATATCCACTCCACACATAAACTCATATAGTTTTTACATTTGTGTTTTACATTTTCATTCTGTATATATATGAATAAGTGAGTATATACACCTGCAAATGTATGCACATGCTCTATTTTATTTTTCAAAATTCCAGCAATGTGAATTATAGAATTTTAAGAGTTTTTTAAAAATTACCCTGGGCAAAACCAGTGAGAGCAGTTTATCTGGAAAAGAAATTACTAGACTTATGCCTAAATGTAGATTATGGCAATTTTTCATTTTTGTTACTGAATGGCATAAAATTTGGAGTGAGAGCTGAAAATTTCAGTCTTTTCCCAGAACTTCCTGGCAGTCTCAAGCCATTAAGATTTTTTTCACTGTTTAATTATATTTAACGTTTTAGGACTGACTAAACTGAATGGACATGGTAAGCCTTTAAAATTAATTGATGCTCGCTCACTTTAATAAATGCAAGGTTGGAATAAAGCCCTAAGCTTCATCCTACAGACAGGTACTTCACCCTGAATATCCATATCCATGAGGACAGCAGCCTCACTCCCCTCCTTCCATAATAAGTTAATATTTTACAGAGCACAACAACACAGAATTAACAGACAATTTAATATTATGGTCACAGTGACATCATGCCCAGAACGTGGTGTATTTTTCATCTTCAAAACCTCAAAAACCTCCTGCCTGGATATGATTCAGGTTAGATCTTGTGGCTCTGTATTGTCTGTAGTTGTCTCACAGAGGGACTTTCTGAGCAGAAGGGGTGGACGTTTGTCTGGCTTGGGTGGTGGAGGGGCTGCTGAGAGCAGAAGGAAGAAGTTCCTTATCTGGGTTATTGATATAAAAGTGGTGGGAAATGCATTGGGCCACGTGGCTGTGTTTATAAGCATAATTAACAACATGTAATTAAGGGTACTTAAGTAGAGGAGGAATTATGCAAGCTTTGAAGTGCCAGATTGTTTGCAGAAGGAAGCTGAGAATTTGGATCAGCAAGGGGTGGAGATGATTTGGGCTCTCAAACATGCACTGAAATTGCTCTAAATGTCTTGGTGACATGATGAGCCAGTCATTCCCTCTCCTCCTTGGAGGAAAAGGAAAAGAAGTGGTTAGAGAAGGAGATTCATTCCTTTCCTAGCCTGAAAGGAAAAGCACAGGGCAATGAGGTACCACTGCCCTGTTTAACCTCCAGTTAATGCCTGCTTTGGAAATGGAGCAGGACACAAACAGTCCCCTGGCTCCTTCCAGCTTCACAAGTTTCAGCCAATGTGTTTAACTTCAATCCCTATTTACCTGATTGACAATGGGTAAGAACATAAGTGTTCTCTTGGGTCAGAGCAGAGGTTTCAGTATCTTTGGTACTCAAACTTTGATAGAGACCAGCAGCAGACACTTTAGAAAGAACTACAGGATTCAGGAAAGCAAGGAGAGAGCACCACACTCTCTCAGCTTTCTTCCATGGCACAGTGTTCTTCTGTTCAGATCAAGTCAGATACTGCACTAATATACTTTTAACTATTGAACATGAAAAGGACATGGAGAAATTAAAAGAGAGGTATGCTCAGGGCAGGCAGCACCCAATTTCTCTGCTTTCCCTTTCATCCTGTCGTTCCACCAAAGCTCATGTCTCAGCTGTCACAAGGCCAGCAGTCCTCTAATTTTACAAAACAATCCACAGTTGTTGTTTTCAGTTTGGTATTGTTTGGCTTTGGTCTTTTCCTCCAGTATTTCTGCTCTGCCACTGTTGGAGGCTTCTTTTCTGCAGGGCTGCAAGATGTCTTAACACTTTGGCCTTGGCTGTGGCTGTGTGTGCTGTGATTGATTGTGTTCATTAGGAAGGGTGACTATTTGCTTCCCTATCAATAGATATGTTCCCAAACAAGATAAGTGCTGGCCAGCATACTTGCTATAGTAATTACTGTAGGTTCTGATAAAGCAAGGGGCACTGGAGCCTTCCTGTAATGAATCCTTGTTGACATGGAGCAGGAGATGCATTATATATATATATATATATATATGTATGTATATATATATAAAACACTTTGAAATCTTTCAGAGCCAAAAGGGAAGAGCTGCAGAATAAAAGGCCTCATTCCTTAGGGCAATGCAGCATCTCAGATAACAACAGTATAGTGCATGGGAGCACCTTTCACCTGAAGCACTTTTATTTGTGGATCAGAGGACATCAAAATGTCTCACAAAATTGGATCAATTTTGATGAAATCTTCTTATTGGGAAACACAGCAGTAGCAAAATTTAATACACCAGCACAAACTTTGGATAGTCTTTCTTAGACCTTCTCATTTTGAAATGTCCTTCTCTCTTACTTAAAATGCAGTTAAGTCCTTGAAACTAAATCAAAATGTTTTCCAGATACCTTTAATGTTCTTCACTTTCCCTTCCATACACTGTTTGAATTTTTTCTCCTAAGCCTGACTCAGCATCCCTTCTGCCTGTTCCTTTTCCTCCACTGGCTCCCTTTTCCTCTCCTGCTGAACTGAAAAGAGCAATTGCAGAGAAAGCAGCACCGATCCCCACACCCTCTGAAAACATCTGCCAAACTCATAGCTTTGGACTTAGCTGTGCTAACCAAGCACTCTCACACCCTTAGGTCAGCCAGATTGGGAGCAAGGGGGTTGTTTTGTATGAAAAAACCCACCCCTCGTGTCAGGGAACTGGGGTTCCCTTGTTCCACATTGTGAGGGTCAGGGAAACTTTTAGATGTGATGAATTAACTTCTGGTGCAGGAAAAAGCTTTTATAACAATTAAGCTTATGGTTATATATTGTTTCAAGTGGTTGGATTCACAAGGACTCTTATACCCCAGAAAGGAAACAAGCAGCAAGTTACTACAAGATTTAATTTGAAGAGGCACAAAACATTTGCCATGGTTTTAATTAAGTGACCTTTGGTGCCTGCCAGACCTACCCTGTAGTCACTGTTCAACTGTGCAGGGGATGTTGGTACCTGGTGATGGAGATATCTGTTCCTGCATAATTTTAACAAATTGATAAAGATTTGTGTGCTTGATAAAGATTTTTAATAGCACTGATGTTTTAAAAAGCTGTTTTTCAAACTATACAACAAGAATTTGCAGTTCTGTATGTTGTGTGTGCCATGGGAAGTTTTTAAACCAAGCAGGCAGAAAAGGAAGTACCTTTTATTTTAACACCAAAGAAGCTCTTAGAAGCTCTTGGAACCTATTTGTGATCATTATCCAGCTATCTTATCTCAAGCATCAATTTCTGCATTGAGGTGCAAAGAACAGGCAAATGAGAGGAATCTTCATTACCTTCAAAGGGTGGGGAAAGTTTCCCAAAGAAGATGAAATAGAAGCCAAATGATAGAGCCCACTGAGAGGAGATTTACAAGCATTCAGTACCTACACCAGAGGTGAGAGGTGAAGTGGTAGAAGTTATTTTGCCTTAATTGAGACTCCCTGATGCCACTCCAGACCCCTTTGGATCAGTCACCATCTCAAACTCCTGGTGTAGGAAGGATTCTGAAGGGTTGTAGGTGGGTCCAGGGTGCTTACTGAAAAGGCAGAATAAAAGACCCATTAGAGTAGCATCACAGCTTTAAACCCAGCCAGCTTGGATGCACCTTATTCACATCATTTGCAGCCATCCAGAGTTCTGAGCCCCAGGCACACAAGTGACACCAGCTTTGTCTTAAAAGTGCTGCAGAGGTGTGTGTCATGAGCCTGTAATTTAAAACGAATGAGCCCCAAAAGATTGCTGATCCCTACACACATGTGGAGTGAGAGCACATAAATCACAGTTGTTGTGCTGTGTTTCCAAGTCACAAATTAAATCACAGTGTCCTGAGACGGGTGAGAGCTACAGTGTGGTGAAAGAGCAGGAAAATCTAACAGTATCAATGAAAAGGGGATCTGTGCAATAGCTTAGAAAAATCAGTATTTATATACTAACCTGGTCTTGCTCTTTAGTGGGGATCTCCTGCTCCTCATGCTCCTTGGTTTGTTTGGAATCAGATAAATGGAGCAGAGGGTCTAAAGTTTCAATCACTGTTTTTGTGGATCACTATAAAAAACTTGAGCTGCTGAGTACCTTTGTGTAGAGATTATACTTGAATTATGTGTTTTATACAGGGGAAGGTTTTATCTCCTGTTATGCTACTTCTAGTTTTATTTAATAGTTATCTAAACATCACTTTTTCAGATGGAAATAATAATCATATTAATATAAACTTTAAAATTGCTGACTTCAATTCTAATAATTTAAATAACAAATTCACAGAAGGATTTTGTAAAAAACCCTCTCTTTTGTCCTTCCTTTGTTTAATGGCTTAACATGGGTAAAACATTTGTTAGAACTGTGAAGAAACTGCTCTGGCACCTTCAGCAGCACAGGAGGCTGAGTGAGGAGAGTAAATTGCCCAGAAAAGCAATGACATAGAGAGTATCACTATGAGATTGAACAAAAAATACAGTCCACCTCATCCTTGTACAGGTTTCTCAACCAACAGGTAGGTATCTCTGTCTTAATGTCTTTACTTTTCTCTGACTTTCTGAAGTCTCTCTTGCTGTGGGTTTGAGCTCTGTAGGATTAAATTACTGCAATTAGCTCCAGCTCTGGCTTGAGGAAACGAAGCTCTGAAAAAATTGCTCTGTATCATAAAAAAAGATGATCATCTTAAACTGTAGTACATGGCATAATTCCTGCAGCAGTTTCAAAATTATGTACCATCAAATGCCATGTCACGTCCCTCATGATGGTCATTAGCAGTTATGTCACATTGAATCATGGAAAACATAGTGAATTTGGTACTAATAGAGCAGAACAAAGTCTTTTCTGCCTTCTGAGTCTTGTTCTTTAATCTCCATAACTGGATGTTGCAGATCAGCACTGGCAGGGAATCTTGTTTCTCTGCAGCTCTCTGCTGGCTTTTAGTTTTAAGACATCCATTCTAGAGAAAATTCTGCCACTATTAGGCATCTAAAGGTGGTAATATATGCAAGACAAGCACTTTATCTATCAAGAACAGCCTTCCTCTGCCTTGTGCTCATAAAATCCAGAGAGCAAAAGCCCTGGGGTGCAGCCACCATTGCCCAGGTTAGCACAGCCTGGCTGCTGCAGGAAAAACTGCTGTGCTGTGAGGGAGAGGAAGAGGTGCCAAATCTCCCAGGTCTGAGATGTTGTAATTATGCAACTTGCATTGGCAAGAAACAGCCTGGCAAACAGATGTGTTCATCCTATCAGGACTCCCTTATTGCCAGCTCATGGGATAACGTTGCAGATGCCAAGAAAATAAATCTGAATTGTCTGTTGGAGTATCCAGGTAAGAGCCAGCAGAGTGTCTGTCTCTTCTGTGCTACAGTGACATTGTTAGGGCAGGAAGAATTATGTTTGGTGGGAATTCTGAGAATGGCTCAGAAACGGGAACAGGAAGGAGAGAGTGAAGCATCAGCACTGAGTGGTCATTTTTTAGGAAAAGCATTACATGAGAGAAAGGCAGTGAGAGGAATGAGCAATAACCACACCCATGCTCATCACATCATGATCATGGCAGAAAAAATGAAGCTCTTGTCAGTGTTAAAGTCCCACCAGTCATTTGATGAATAAAAATAAAGACAAATAGCAACAAAATCTAAGCACCATCCCAGGGAGAGAGGAACATTTATTTTTATTTTCAGTTGTCCAGTGATGTCACCAGACATCAGCATAAATTCTTGGCTCATTTTTGAAAGCTAGACTTGTAACTGAATCAAATCTCAAGGCCTGTGGATGCCTTTAATTGTATGTTTTGTAATCAGTGTCTGCCTGACAAGTTTAATCTGTTGAGGCTAATTTTATGTGCACACTCTGCCTGCAGGCCAGAGCTCTAATGATGTTTAACTGTCCTGTACAGGGAAAAATAAACACAAACCATTCTGGTAACATTTTGTTAAGTGATTCACATTGGATATCAATCTGGCTGCATGGAAGTTTGTCTGCTCATAAGACAAACTTCATTTATGTTGTTAAACAGATGATCCATTAGCAACAAATATTGTCCTACAAGTCTGTTACCTCTCACAAGAGAGTGGTCACAGTGATTTCTCTTGAGATTCCCATTAAATTGAGATTGAGGGATGAATCATCTCTCCCTTTAATTTGTTTGGATTTTCCAAGAATTTTCTCTTGTATTGAACTGCCTCTAATGTTTTAAACAGTGGCATGTCCAGCTTTTAACCACATTGTTTGTTAGGAACTGGGCTTCCTGTTTGCTGAGGTTTAAGAGCACTTCTGTATCCCACTGAGCACTCTCTTTGAAGGCTCAGTATGACAGAAAAACTTCTAATTTTAAACCCTCCAAACCAGAAACATGTCCTCAAAACAGAAGCCATTGATTGGCATGTATCCTTAATGTACTATAATGCACATTATGTCCTTCAAAAAGCTGCTTAGCCTCCCTTCTGGCAACATTGCTGCTGTGTTTTTCTATAGCTATTTTTCTTTCTTCATGTTACTTCTAATGACCTCATGTAAAGCTAGTCATTTTAGTGTACCTTGAATAGAAATTATTTTAAAATAATCATGATTCTGGATGAGTGCCACGCTGATTTCCAGAAAGTATCCTTTTTTTTTTCACTAAACTTCCATTTGCAGCTATTCTTGGGTGAAGGCTTTGCTTCACACAGGTACAAGATAGATGTGAGATTTTGTCAAATTACTTTAAAAATGAAAAAAAAACAAATACATCACTAGAATGACAATTTTTTTTTTTCAAATTCAAAACACTGTTGGGTTGTGACCTTTCTCCAGGTGATTTATTTGAAAGTCTAAAATTTTTGAAATTCACCCTCAAATTAAGAGGACCAACTGAAATGCTATGAAGTTGGAGGGTGGTTTTCCCCTCTTGAATTTCTGTGGTGTTTCTTACTGATGGTGAAGTGCTGCTGCCACTGTGGGAGGAAGGCACAAGGAGGACAAGGCAGAGCCATGAAGGTGGTGGATGCCCTGAGTGATGTCATTAGAATTATCTCCTGCCAGAGCCCAGAAAAGCTCCTCATACTCTATTTGTGTTTAAATACATGTATTTACCATAGTTTTACACTACCAGGATGAAAGCCAAACACTGCATTAATTTCCTTGGTCCTTCAATCCTCAGATCTGCTCTTTGTCAGAACATGTTGTTAAATGGTTTGTGGTCACACCTTACCTGACTTTCTGACCAGCTGCAACAGGAGATTTAGCAATGCTGGCAGCATGAAACCAAGACTAATACCATATATGAATATGTACAAAGATATTAAATTCAGTCCTAACAGGGCTTTTTTGTGCTTTGGAAACTATGTAGGGTGGAATAGAGATTTCCTTGCAATAGCTTTTCAATACATTAATTGGCTTTCTGTAAAATCATCTGTATTTTCACATGAATTTTCCCCCTAAAAGGCAATGTGTGCATTTTCTAGTAAAATGATAAATAGTGTGTGTAAAATCAATAAATATAAAACGAGACACACAGGAACACCTTTTCATAGAAATTACTTACTTTCCATTTTCTTGTTCATTTTATTTCATTTTACCAGGTCTGGTTTTTGAAGTCAGTTTGTTTAAAAATCAGCAGAGTGTAGAAATAGGTGACAGTAAAAGAAAAAAAATTTCCCAACTTACTTCTAATAAATAACAAGCTTATTAAATACAATCCATAAAATGAAATCATAAGGAATTTATTCCTGTTTGGGCCAATTTAACTGCATGGAAAGAGAGACTAGATTTCTGTTCCAAAGGGATAAAACTGAGGTCATTTGAGCAGCAAAGGTGAATGAATAAATTGCTGTGATATCAGAGAAAAGGAAAAAAATCCCAAGAGAGTTCACCCCACGTGGTCACACACCTGAGTTATCCCACCCCATCTCAGCATCTCACCAGCACACGTGCTTGGGCCACAAACACAAACTCCCCAGCCAATATATTCCTCTCCTCTCAGCAATTTAGTCTGAACAGATCCTTTTGACTCTTGAAGTCTTGTAAACAAACAGAAACGTCTTTGGTTTCTTTATTCACAAAGCTCTACTTCAGCTCAGGGCATCAGCAACAGAGAAAATCTGGATGGAATAATAATAGATTTCTCTTTTGAATTCATGAAACTTTCCCTTAATGAAATTTGTTCCAACATGCTGAAAGCCACAGGCTGTAGTTGTTTACTGCTAGAAAAGGCTGCTGCCCTTAGGAAGGTTTATTTATTTTCATGATCTGTTGCAGGGAGCTTTAGTGTCTTGGATTCTGTGCTTTTGCTGGGAGCAGAGAGGCCACAAAGTGTGACAGGGAGCTGGTGACATCCTCCCCAAAGTCCTGCCCTTGGCCATCCCACAGTGCTGCATCTTTGGAAGGGAAGCAGCACCTGAGCATGGCCAAAGGGAAGGGCAGGATTTGGGGTTTTTTTTTTCAATTTTTTTTTTTTTTTTTTTTTTTTTTTTACTAAAACATGTACAATAAAATTATCCAAATAAATAAAATTCACCTCCAGCAAAGTCAAATCTGCCTTCTGCCAGGAGCTTCCCTATGCTGCCCTGTGAAGGCTTTCTGTTCCATAAGGCACATGCAAGTTCCCTCTCCCACTCTCCTCCTGTGGCTTTCTCCCAGCACATGGAGCATTTTGTATCTTATTCAGGTGCTGAGTAAAGAACATGGATATTGCATTGAAAGCCTACAAAATGAGTGAATAATAAAAGAATCTGTTCATGCACACAGACAATTCATTTGGTGTTTTCCAGGGACTGTTTCAGAGATGCTGCAGTAGCTTCAAAGGTTCTGTAATAGTGAGAGGGAGGGAAAGGAGCAGAAAGGGATGGGCTGAAGACTCAAAACAGGGGTCAAAAGTGCAGGGAAGCAGTTCTGTGAGAGGGTACTCCAGCCTGGAGCAAAAACCTCGGTGATATTTTAAAAAAAGCAATTTTCCCACCATGAAATAGTGTTTTTCAGTATAATCCATTAACGTTTTCCTGTTTGCTGTGGATAATATCTCTTACTAAGGTGTTAATCAAAAAGAGATTTTACTAAAGCCCAGATTTTGACATGTTTATTTTTGTTGAGTATTCTGATTTATTAACTAACCAAAGATAAATCAGAGGGAGCATGCACTCTGCAGGGTCATATATATGTTATGTTCTAACAAGGTTTTTTATAGAAGGGTTGGAAACCTCTTTTTCCTGATTGTTGGTTATTTGGAAAGTGTATGTAGTACCTCTAGAAATAAAGGGGATGATTATGTTTTATAGGCAAGAAGGGATTAATAAAACTCATAATGCTCAAAGAAACAGCTGTTTCTCTGTTTTGTAGTGCTTCTAAACCCTCATCTAATGCTGAGTGAGTCAGCTGGGAGACACCACTAGTGTTAAAAAAGAATTAAATGGAAAAGTAGTGGTTATTATTTGAAAACAATTATTCTGTAATTGTGCTTTGAGGAGAGGAAACAAAGAAAGAAAACTGCTGGTAAAATAATTTATAATTGGAACAAAGTATAGATTAGGAATAAAAGATCTCTTAAAATAAAGACTTCCTAGTCTGTACACAGAGATGGAGCAACAGCAATAATGCTTTTATTAGTCTGTTTTGAAAAGACTGCATCATTCACCAGTGGGTTGAAGCCAGGGAGTGGAGCCAGGCTTCCTCCTGGGGCTCTGCTTGGAAACTCCAGCTGCAATCTCAGCTCTGCTGTTCCTCAGCTCTTCTGCTCACCCATCCAGCCTTCACTCTGGTTTTTGAGTTTGGGTGGCCTGAAGTGCTGAGGATTCAAAGCAGAGTTAATGGCATTTCTAGACCTTTTTTTCTCTTTTTTTTTTCTCTTGCCTGGAACATTCATATGATTTTGCTGTCTGACTGGCAGAGATAATAAAGAGTTTGTATCTCCATTATGCACTCTCCATTAGAAATGCATATATTTAATAGTTATGGCTTGCAGTGACCTTAAGCCACATGATGTAATCCTTATTCAATTTTAAACAAAGGCAGAATTCCCATCAAGTTTGAGGGCTGTCAATGTGAAAGAGCTGTTGAGATTTACCCCATTAGACTATAAAATATTCTGCCCTAGTGCCTTATGTTCTTTCAATAAGGTATTTTAATGGCACCCCTGGAAATGAAGGAATACTCTTTGATTTGATAAATTGATGGGCTTTTCTATTAGTTTTTGTAAAGAACCTTGATCCCATAAATACCTCTAGATTTATAAATGGTATCTTCACAACCGTGTCCAGCATGACTGCTTTTACTCCTTGTCCTTTTGTTTAGTTTTTCTTTCATTTAATTTTACTTTTCCAAATAAAACAGTCCCATCTAAACCATAGCAGTAAAGGCAAATGAATCTCTACTCCTAAGTTTTTCAGGGATTTGGCAATCAGGAACTCACAGGTTACTCTTATAAGCAAGAAAAGGGAGGAAGAAGCCAACAGAAGACAGGACCAGCAGTTCCATCAGTAGCCTGAGAGCCAGAGGAGGCTCTGGAAAACAAATGACTGCCTCATTCTTTCCATTTTCCAGTTTCTGCCCTTTTTAGTTGCCTGTAAAACTTGCCAGAAACTAGATTCTTTTTCTGGAAAAGGAAACATGTTTTTTATGATTGCAGATTGTGTTAAATGTGTGATAAGGTAATGAGACAGTGGCAAATTCATAAAGATACTGGGTTTCCCTCTTTTTCCTGCTGGTCACTGCCTTATCTTTTTCATCCCTATTTTGTAGGCAGTGCTGCAACATGCTGTACTTAAAGTTCACTCCAAAGGAGGTTGAAAATAAATGAAGAACACCTTCTTGAGGCCAAAGAAAGTAATTTATTAGTCCTTAAAGCTGAAGTATATAAATTTGAAAGGCCTTCATGGGGCTAAAGAAAATAAATTAAACCTAAAAAGATGCTATTTCAGGGACATAGATTTGTCATTTGGAGGTGTGTGAGGGCTATACTCATATTCTGAAGTTTCATAAAGGAGGCTCTCTGTTTCTTTGAAAAATCCATTAGCTTCAAAAATACTGAGCTCACTGTAAAACTCAAAGTACCTCATGTTTCCTGGCTCTTGGAATAAATTACTGTCCCCTCTTTCTGTTAAATTTGGCTTCTGTGCCATTTCCTTTGCAGAATATTTTGCACAGAAAGAAGTAATTTGAGCTGTTCCAGGTCTAAGACCACATGACTGGCAGATACCAGCAGGTCTGATTTCTCATTCATGCCCACCAGAACACTACAGGAGCACTCTGGTGCATGTGGTGCAGATGTCCCTGTGCACCAGAAAAACAGGGAGTTCAGTTAATTTTGTAGCAGTCATAAATGGCAGCAGAGGAAGCAGAGACTTGGTGGGGTACAGAGAAATTCCTCTCATCCTTCTTTCTGTGTTGCATCTGTCCCATAACTTTTATGTTCCCTAATACTTCTCAAGAAGTAGAAAAGAGGTGCTGCTTCTAGAAGAGAGCTTCACCTGCTGCTTGGGAGATTTCTTCACTGACATCCTCCCCATGGTTTGATAGGAGAGAATTTTCTCTAGAGTTTTCTCTTATCCCAAACAGAATTTTATTTCTACAGGATTCAGTTTGTCAATGGATGCATTTCAGTATTGCTGATTTTTTTTCCCTCCTTTTATTAAACCTCTTTTCTGGAGGAAAAAAATCACTCAGTCCCAGCCACCTGCCAAATTCAAGAAAATTCTGTAATCCAGAGAATGTTTCATCTGGTGTGATGGAGAGAGGTTGTCAAGCCCATGCTGGGTTTGCAGTGTCCCCAGCTCCTCCCCACTGGCCCTGGGAAGCTGCACTGAATCCCTTTGAAGAGCAGAGCAACTCCAGCTCTAAGGGGTTGGTGCAGCTGCTCTGCCATTCCCAAGTTATTCACAGGAGAGGCAAAAGCAAGTCCCAAGCCCTGGATCCAACATTTGCTCCAGCTGACCTTTCTGAGTGTGACTTGTGTTGAATCAGCTCAGTGAGACATGGCAGCCCCAAGAACACGCATGGGGGCAAGTCAGAACTCTGCTTTGCAATTTTGCCTCTGGCTGACAGCTGTAAAAAGTGTTAATGAATGAAATATTCTAGATGGGCAAATAACAAAGAAAAAAAATTAGAATGCTACAGACAGCTGCCCATAAAGCTCAGAATGGAAGATTCCTACTTGCAGAATTCAGTTTCTTTTCATACTTTGACATCCCTGGTCATCATCTAAGATACCCTGTGTGTGAGTCCAGAGCAGTAGGCAGCAAAACACTCATTAAGTCACCCATACTCCTGCTGTTTTTCTTGTAATCTCAAGTTTTTCCTCTTCCACAGTGACATGTGGTATCAGTACCTGGAGGGAAGGGAATTTAGGATGTTATATTGGAAGTTTTGCCTTTGCTGATGTACAGATCCTGGCTTCTAAAACTGCTAAAAATTAGAGTGTAATGCCACAATGGTAGTCCTCCAAAAACTGTGGAGTACCCTGCAGCAAGGCATGACCTCCTCCAGAGCCTGCTTTGCTCTCCCTTCTCCATAACATTTAATAACAAGGGCCAGAAATATTCCAGGGAACTGAAACATTGCAGTAACTTGGGGGCTGCATGACCTTGTTTCCCAAGCTCTGATGTTCTCTTTAGTGTGGTGTGAGAAAGAGAAGGAATGTCCCTGTGACCAGAGACAGTTCAGCTCAAGCAGGTGACAGAGGCCTGGGAGGGCTCGTGGCAGTTCTGCCTTGCTGCTGAAAGGATCAAAAGCAATAGAAATAGCCACAAAAGTGCAGTTTTCCCCCACAATAGCCTCCAGAATAATTGTGTCACCACAGAGATGAATAATTAAGCAAAGCTCTCTCCCTTCCAATATGTCACATTCTAGCCTGGAGGAGTTTTGTATTATTTTTCAGGTGATATTAATTAGATTCAGCTTGAATTATGAAAAGTTATGTGATGGAGATGTCTGTATTTCCTACTCCAATATACAGCAGAGTTTGGTTTCTTCAAACACTTCATCCAAATTGGCCTGTGAGGCAGTTCAGGAACACTCCAGTCCAGGCCATGTTTTGGGTTTGTGAGTTATCACCAAGACAAAGCACGTGTATGGTCAAAGAATCCTTCCAGCCTAACAGTGGATTTTCCTCTGCTCCACAGATACAGACAGAGGGGTAATGGGTGAAGTGTTCCCATTCAATATTTTGCATGCAATCCCAGGGAAGAAGTCTTCCACAGGACATGGTGGGTACCCCTGGAGCTTTAACCCTGCATTTGTGTGAGAAGGCAGTGCTGTGTCACCCATGCTGGGGGAAGCAGAGCCCACCAGGACTGCAGCTGGCACAGCTCCTCCAAGCAGCCCTCTATCCATCATGTTCATTCCTGGCATTTGCTGAAATAAGACAGTAAGTTTCCAATTTCTCGTTTTCCTGACTCTTCATTCATCCTGGGATCTGAAAGTCAAGCTGAATTTTTCCTGATTTGCACACTATGTTGCTGCTAGTAACGATGAATTATTCATCGTTAATCTAAATGAATGAGCCTATTGATGAGTGCAAATCAGAAATTAGTTCAGTTAACTTTCCTGGAGCTTTAGTGCCCAGAGGAATTGTTTGATAAGGAACAAAACTGGCCAAAACTGTTACATTGAGGTAACTTCATAGTTTTCTCAAACCAGATTTCAAGATGGGTGTAGCAGATGAAATGTTTTTGCCTGATTCTGTTTCTGATAGGATTTACAGTGTAAGGTAGATCTCTCATGGCATAAAAGTCAGACATTCCTCTCTCAGCCTATGGAATAAAGTTGCACTGAAGTGTTTCAGTGGCTGAATTTGGCTCATTAAAAAGTGATGAGCACTGCAGCCACTGGAGCTGGAGGCCTGTGATTTGCTGTGGCTGTGCAGAGCCCCCCTGGAATCAGTGTCTGTGCCCAGTGATGTGATCCACTGCAATGACACGGGGCTTTGGCTTCCCAGACAGAGCAAGGAGTGCAGCAATAGGATTAATAATAGTCCAAATGAATCCTGGCCAGCAGAGCTGGCTGTTCCTGCTGCAAACACTGCCCAGAGCTCTCTACTACATCTCCTTCCAGTGACAACAGCCATTAAACAGGCAGGGCCACATTTCAAAATTCAGCAATAACACTGCCATCTGAAATGCCACAAATACTGACTGGATAATTTAAAACCCAATGTTTTTTCCCTGTCTTGCAAACTCTTGCTAATGCTGACTTTCTCCTGCATGCCCAGTTGATTTATATGCATTGACAGACAGATACGTAGAAAGAGAACTCTTTTTTTTTTTTTCAAATAGAAAATAAGACTAAAGACATTCTTTCTGGTTTTCTAACACAACTATTAGCAAAAGGTAGAGCTCAGGAAAAAGCTTTTCCTAGGTGTTCTTCCATGAATCATGCCATAACCCTTTGCAGATCAACATGCAGTTTTAAAATTAGGACACCTGTAGCCAGACCCCATGCTTTTACTGTTCTAAGGCATTAAATGGGGTTGTTTTTCTGTATTTCTCTGCCTGAAAAAAAGTACTGCAAATATCTTCATCTGTTGCTATTCGTTCATTCAACACAAATAGTTTGGCTTCCCCCCAGCCTTGTATTTATTACCAAAAAAAGAAGAAAAAAAAAAAAGGATTTAGCCATAGAACACAAAAATTCATTTAAAATTCATTTGCTCTTCAAAGCAAGCAGATGTACAGTTATGAACTAGTAACCTATAGGGCAAAATGAACTTTTGCTTTGTAAGAGAAGATCCCTGCTATTCCTCCTCCCTCTTCCCCTTGATGTGTTTCATACTTTCTGGGAATGCACAGTGTAAAATCTACAGAAGATCAAATCTCTCCTGGATTTGGTTTTATTACATAAAGGCAATGCGTTCAAGTAATTTGTGTCGTGCTGTTCCCCTGCACTCCCTCGGCATAATGTGCTCCAGGAGCCGGGAACAAAAGCACAATTGTGACATCTATTGACAGCCCTGGCTGGCAGGACACGCAGCCTGAGAGCTGCAGCAGCAGAAGGAGGAGGTCTGTGACAGCCTCTCCACTGCAGGACTCATCATTTTTAAAAAGATTTACAGCAAAAGGCTAAATTTGGGGTTGAATTGCCTGTGTTTTATGTTTTCAGTTAAACTGAAGCCCTGCACAAGTTTCTAGAAGAATAATCCATCCTGGACTGTGAGACACAAAAGATACCAAAAGATCCTGGAGCTCCAGACTCCTGAAGGAGCAGAGCAGGGAATGCTCCATGTTCCTGGGGTCCATGTGCTCTTCTCTGGGCATTTTCCACTGGCTAATGCCTGATGCATCCATCCCTGTTTATAAGCCTGTGTCAGCTCTGGAAATACCTCGGTTCTTCGAGCTGGAGCATCCTGAGGAGCCATCCCAGCTGTAACGAGCCATCTGCAGCTCTGCTGCCTGTTGGCCACTGCCCAAATGAGGAGCCTGGACAAAGCAGACCCTCCTCCTGCTCCAGTGCAGCTGGTCTCATGTTCAGACTGCTTTGAGCTGTAGGAATGAACATTATTTACTGTGTTACAGGCTCTGTCTAGCTGCTATTTTGCCTTTTGATGTGGCAGAGGAGGCTGGTTGAAAGTGTCAACGTGCCCAGCTACAGGAGTGCATTCTTGTGCACTTCTTGAATAATTGTTTGAAATTCCCCTATTGCTCTTTTTCTAGCAAGACACAGGTTTTCTCACAGTTCTCCTAATTTCTGGCAAAGCAAAAAAGAGATGTTTGCACTTCAAATAGCCAAGAGTCATCCTTATTTAGACTCTTTGTGACAGGCAGAGAGGTGGTGATCTCCTCATGGTCATCTCATCACGCTTGGATTTAAAGGCAAATCTTTCTCTGTGTCACCTCAATTCCACTCCTGTAATTCCACCACAGTCAGATTACTCTTACCACAAGCAGCCCTTGCTCGTGGCTGGTTTCCAGACAACAAACTTGTGACTGAGCCCAGGAACAGCTGGGTTTCAAAAGGCTGTAAGCCATCAACTGGGAATTAATTGCCAAAAGTTACTTACTAAGATTGCTGGCACAATTGTGAACCTTTAAAAAGGATAATTTTTAAAGTAAATCACCTTTCTTATCTCAGTTTTCTGATGTGTAATTCCATTGGATTTGGAGAGGTGACTTATAGTTTGTTTTTATTTAAAAAAGATTGAGATAAGGCTTTTATCTCCAGCAAAACCTGGTTTTTCTGAATCTTTGAAAGCTACTCTTAAGATGGATTTCCAATGTTTTTAGTGGTGATAGCTTTGAGATGAATAGATGGATCTGGATAGAACTGGGGATTTTACACCTCATCCTCCATTACATTCCTGTCACCAGAGGGGTTTGGACCTGAGTTTAAACTTTGACTCTTAATTCAAGCAAATTAAAATATTGCCATTAATTATATGTATAGTGATACATTTATATTTATTAGATTAGCCAGCTTTCCTGGGTAACCTTTTAGCCACAGGTTCACGAAAGAAGGCAAGCTTCTACCTATGGGAGCTTTTTTTGTGTATCCTCCACTTCTACCCAGCTGGGATTGCTGCCTTTTACAAATACACACAGGAGCTATTCCTTCCTCTTCAAATCCAAGGCTTATCTGAAGGGATAAGCAGAAAGTAACCCAGACTCAAAGGTACAAGAAAAAGGGCCTCTCATTTTCTTCAATGTTGCTGATTCTTAAAAAAAAAATAAATATATTCTTTCAATAAATTAACATGTAGTGAAAATCTGTGTGGGAGAATGTGGATAAAATATGTGTAATTTCCAAGTTTGCCCTTTTTCTGAGCCCCATATGCTAAGTACCAAAAAAAAATTACAACACAGGGGATATGGGATGATAGATCCAGGACATGGTGAGAAATATATGGCTATTAATTTGTAATTTTGTTTTGCTAACTGTGAGACTAGAAGGCTCTCTGCACACTAAATAATGATGGCATTTGGAGTGATAAATCTGAGCATCCTTGTGCTGTCTCCCGCTGTTGAATAAATCTGTTGGCCTGTTACAGGCTAACAGTTCTGCTGATGGTTTTAACTGGGCTCTTTCACACAAAACAGGCCTCCTTCCCCGCAGCTCCCCTCACATCCCTGGCCAGGCATGAAGGGAGCTCTGCCCACACAAGAGAAGTTGGATGCCAGGATGAATCTCAGGTGTCCACAGCCCTCATTTTCTCGGGAGATTCTCTTTCCTTAAGCTCTACTCCCACCAGACCAGAGTGGTCACTCGTGCTGTGTCACCTGTTGGAGGAACCCTCCTTTCACAGCAGGAAACTCACAGCATTCCCATTCATTACCTGCTCCCATTAAAGCCTTAACAAAACCCAGGTTAGAGTGGGAAATCTCATTTTCACCTGATAGAAGGGATCATTAGGCAGCTGAATGATTGCAAGAAGTGTAATACTACAGCACACCAGTGGAGAAATTACAGACTGGCAGGAGGGTTCCCACAGGTCCAGGAACCATTAACTCCTCACAGTGCCAGGAGGAGTCCTTTAAGTCCAAGAACCATTAACTCTTTACATATGCACAGAAGAGACAATTTCTTGTTTGGTTGTTGTTGGATTTTGGGCTTTTTTTTTTCTTCTCTTAAGCTCCATTTTGTGCTTTCTAGCACCTGTTGTAATGTGCAAAAGTGTGAGCTAAAAGGCTGACACAGAAGTTGCACAAACACATAAACTAGGAAACTGCAAAATAATGTTGCAGTGGCTTCATCACCTGCTTCTTCACAGCCTGAAGTGAAACAGCCAACAAAAATAATTCAGGAAGCCAGGCATGTGTATAAATTCCTTCAGGAAGAATCAGTAGTGGCCAGAGCTGGCCTGAGCAGTCTCATGTGGGCAACATAGGACAAGTCAGACCCTGCATTAACACAGCACATTCTAAAGATATGATCACACATGTTATCTGCCAGCAAAACACTTGTCCAGGGGGGTTGGTTATGGTTTTTCTAGAGAAAATCTGTTCAGATTGCTCATGGATGGGTAAATAGGATTCACAGCTGTTATTCTGGTATATTAAAGGTCGGTGGCATTTGGTTAATTTGCTGTCAGATGTAGCTTGTGGGAAGGTGATATGGTGATGTCAGAGCAAAGATCTTAATGGATCTTTCCAAAGTTTTCCCTTGCCTTGAGCAGCCACACTGGCAGGGACTGGGCCAAGAGCCTTCCAGGGCTTTTTTCCTTGTTTCTTTTGTAAAATTGGAATAAAAATCTGTTGACAAACACTTGAAGGATCATGTAATATATTGTTTTGTGTCCATACACACAGTGTTCATTGTGACAGCCCCATTCTCAGGATGAATGTCCTAATTTTTAAGTTGTTAAAGGGACCTGTCTATGTTTTAAAACACAAGGCCAGTCCCTTTCCAGTTGTTTTGCAGAGTGGTTGCAGATTTGGGACCCAAATTGCAGAACTGTAGATGTGGGACCCAAAAGAAGGGGAAATCCCTTTAGCACAACCAGAGATGCAAAAATCTGTGGGGAAGGAGCAGGACTTTGGTCTATTACTCATATCTGACTTGTTATTATTGAGTGTGTTAGGCTGGTGGATGTTGAATTTGAGCACCCACCTACATTTGCTGACCTGGAGAGGCATCTGGGAGTGACCATATGTCTTCTAAGACAAGTCATTTGTGAGCAGATGGAAGTGCTCCACTGCATACAGATATTTTGGTGGTACAGCCTTGTGCATCAGACCTCGGTTTCTTAATTTTTTTTAGCCAAATATCTGAACCCAGTCAAAACTGATTGCCATAAATTCAAACTGTCCAAAAGAACAGAGGGAATAACTGTAATAAAAGTGAGCAGATCATTCTGAAAACATGCCAAAAATACACTCCATTGTCTGGAATTCATTTGCTGTGATTTTGCCATAATTAGAACTTGAACATTCATTAATTATACCGAGTTTATTCAGAGGAAGTCAGGTAAATGCTGCTTTTCACAGTTGCTCATGAAGGATTGTAATTAAAGGGCCCTTGCCACTCTCAGTCAGACACAGTTAAAGGGCCTGCATTGACTCTGCTCAAATTTGCTTCCACCTCCCTCTCACAGCTGCTCAGATTTGTTAAAAACTTCCTGTGGTAGCGTTTGAGGGAAGACTGACCCCAGTATTTAATCCTACTTCTGGTATTTTTTCCTCTTTGTGACATTTTTAGCTTTTTCTGAGATCTTTATTGTACACACAAGTATTACTTAGAGGTGAGTTGCTCCAGAATAAGTACATTATGGGGTGTGATAGTTTAACACAGCCTGGTTTTTGGAGGGCAGGAGAAACCTGCTCAAAGTTTCTACCATGGCCAGCACAGAGCCAGGTGCTGAAGGCTCTGAAGGGGCAGGTCAGCAGCCCAGTTAGAGAAGCTGGAAATGCCTCTGTGTGACAGATTTAAGAAGGGAAAAAAACCTTGGGTGCTGTTTTTCTTCTCTGAAAGGGGTGGTGATGGTGGGGGTGATTCTGGGGGGGCCCTGCCGAGGCTGGGGCCAAGCATCCAGCACCAAAAACGTGGCCAACAGCTCCCTGACATCGAGCACAGACGAGATCAACCTTTTCAGCAGGGCTCTGTAAGGACTTTTGAATTGATAGAGCTTGAGAACAGTAATACCTACAGACAACAATTTTCTTCCGAGTCAGGGAAGAAGAAGAGGTGAAGACACGTGAGAAGAAGCAACATGGGGGCACCAAGGTCAGTGAAAAGAAGGAGATGGAGGAAGTGCTCCAGGTGTTGGAGGTGAGATTTTTGCCCAGGCTGTGGTGAGAACTGTAATACAACAAATATTTCTCTGTAATACAACAAATATTTCCCTGTAATTCATGAGGTGCAGGGGATGCAGAGATCCACTCACAGCCATGAAGGGCCCAGGCTGGGGCGTGTGGATGCTGAAAAGCTGTAATCTAGTGAGGACAGAGAGAGGGGACCATTGTTTCCAGAGATGGAGAAAGAGAACTCTTGCTCCCAGACTAGAACAGCTCACCCTTAGAAGACTAAAGGCCATGAACTAAAATGAGCCATGCTGGGCAGTGGGACTGCTTGGCCTGTGGGAAGGACCCAGGTTCCAGCAGGTCAGGCAGGACTGCCAGTCTGTGACAATTGGAACTGTGCTAGAGAAACTCAGAGTTCTGGTGTCTCACATGGGAGGGACCTCAGGAAGGGACCCAACAGAAAAACACCTTTCCCTGAACCAGCTGATGAAAGATTCTTAGAAAGTGAATGACCAAAAACCCTGTGTTTTGTCTCCTTGCACTGTCGGTGGGAAAGAGAGAGGGGGCTGGGAAGAAAGTAAGTGTTCTAAAGGTTTATTTTAGTTCTCATTACCCTTTTTATTTTTAATATGTAAATAATAAATTTTCTTTATACTGGTTACATTTTGAACCTGTTTTGCCTTAAAGTGTTTTTTCCCTAATCTTTACTCAACTCAGGAAGTTTTTGTTTCAATTTCCCCTCTTCTGCTCAGCTATAGTAGAGGAAAAGAAGTGGATAGTTTTTCATGGGTTCCTGGCTTCTAGTCAGTGTCAAACCCCAACAGAGGAGAACAAGTCCAGAAGTGTATTTTTATTCTCTAACTCCCCCACATTTAGAACTTAAAGTATGCTATAAAAATTATACCTATCCCATAGATTTTGGAAAACTCAGCAGCACTATGTAAAATTAGGGGAATCAGAAAGCTGGAAAACAGTTAAAATTTTATTTCTAATGATATTAGCTATTGCTAATAGAAGAAACTTGGAAGGAGTAGTGTGGGGAAATTACTACAGAGTTCTAGTCTGATGAGCTTATTTATGTCTTCCTCTGCAGCACTTGGATGCTCTAGGAAATAATAGGTCAGATCATGGGTTTTATCTCTGACAGTTCTTTTTTTTTTTCTGAAGTTACTGGCTCAAAGTCTAAATTCATATTTTTTAGCTGAGAACATGTCTGAGGCCTGTCTTCAGCATGCTCACCAATTTGCAGTGAGATTTTTATGGTCTTACTGTAGATGAACACTTCAGTGTTAACAGTTGGAAAATGAGGCACAAACTCTGAGCCTGATCCATAAGCTCTCTCTAATGTCAGCAGAGACATTACAGAGGAAACACCAAAAGAGATGGTGATTTTTTTTTTTTCTAAGAGTACTGGAAAGAGCAGAGAAAATTAAAAAGAGTCCAGGGCACCTTCCTTGTTGAATTAAGTCTGCTGGCAGTGATACAGCTGCTCTTCCCTTAAAGTTCAGAACTCCTGCTAATTCTCTCACTCTTTATCACTCTGAAGAAGACTATCCAGCCTATCACACCCGTAATTCACTGGCTGGGACACCTTAAGCACATTTTTGCATTGTTCTTATTGCAATGAATTCTAAAGGAGATGTTATAGTTCAACACGCCTGATCACGTTTAATCAACAAGCCATAGATAAAAATCTCTGAGTGCCATGAAAGGGATAAAAGAACATCATCAGTCATGGGGTGTTTTTTAAATAAAATTATTCTTAAAACAACAGCTCTCTTAGGCTCAAACCTAACAGAGCACAGAGGATCAGGGCAGTGCTGAGGCATGAACAGAATTGCTGAGAATGGTGCAATTCACTTATTTAAAGGCAACTGAACAGAAAATGGTGCTGTTATAATGTTCTGCAACAGGAAAAAATAGGTTGCAAGAGATTTCATCCAAGCATTTCCAGTAGCATTGGCAATGGTTCTACACTGATCCTGTGTTTCTCAATCCCCATCCAACTGTAGACCTTTCTGAGTTCACATTATTTGTGGTAGGGTCCAAGTATCCCAGGGAAACTCGTAGAAAATGATGTTATTAAGTACAGCAAAGGTGGTCAGATCTCTCTGGATCCTCCTGTAGCTACTTTGGAGGGCTGAGTTCTGGTATTTTGTCTCTGAATTTGCATGGTGCAGTACTGTTTGTGGTTAGCTATATAAGCTGTTCAAATGGTTTGCTGCATAAATTAGGCTGGATGGTGTTATCCAAATGAAAGGGGGATGTGTGTATATCATTATCAAGGTGATGGTTATAACTTCCTATCACCTACTGTACTTTTACATTTCATTTGTTTTTGGGGACCCAAACAGAGGCTTTTAATGGGAAGGGGAGATGATGAGTCAGCCCAGGAGAGGTCCCATGGAATTACCACATCAGTTTGACAGACCTCAGAGCTTATTATATTTGGACAAGTGTCACCTGTATATTTGAATGCTTTTCTGAGACAACTCCCCCAGGGAAGATTAAAGATTCAGCCATTCCTACCCCTGAGTCTGATTTGCTGTCATTCTGGCTGCAAGGAAAGTCCACTAGAAATAACAGCCAGAGCATTATAGGACTGGGATAGATTAGAAAGGAGTTATTGCTGACACCTCCTATTCTCTCTTGGCCCATACAGCTATTTATTATTCACTTTCCTCAGGGTCTGGATTTACCTGATGACTGACATTCCAATACAAATTGAAATTTAAGCTTTAGGTTTATGTACATAGTTGCTTCTTCAGGCTGAGGCAGTGTGAGTTAAGGGTGAGTCCCTCAATGTCAAGCAGAAGAGGAGCCAGACTGTGAGGGAAGAAAGTGGTATTATATTTGGCAGATGTTCTCAGTCCTCACAGCAAAGACATGACACTTACAGTAAGTAGAATTTCCCACAAATTAATGAAATGTTCTGCAAACTTTCCTGTCTGTCCTTTTAAGTCCTTGAGGTTTTTACACTCTGGAAATGATAACAAGCAGTGGAAAGTTGGAGGCCGGTTAATGTTGTCACAGGAGAATAATATACAATGAATTCTGTCTAAATGAGTACCTGATATGAAAGACGTACAATGATAAGGCTCAGAAATCCACATTCGCTCTCCACTGCGCTGCTCTCCAGTGGTAATATTTATATGCAGATAGCCTTGTAAATGAATATCTTATGAATAACTCAAAGTCAGACAGAAAAACAAATCCTCTGTAAATAGATAAAACAAATTGCAAGATGTCTTTTAGGATGATCTTCTTTGAATTCCTTGTACTTGAGGGGCAAAGGGGGAGCTCAGCATTTTGCAAATACTCTCAAAATGAACGGAGAGAGACACCTTCCCCTCACCATCCTCACACTGAATTTTTTGTTTCATATGGCACAGGAGGGGATTAGGTACAACTTGAAAGTCAGGAGTGTGATATTTAACCTGCCATGTCATTCCCATACACAATCCTAATGAGGAGGGACCCAGCCCTGCTGGTCCTCACTGTGGCTGTGGAAATCACAGGCACTATGGCAGCTGGCAGATTTTCCCTTGGTTTAGAGAGAAATGGAAGAAAAATCACTTGGTCCTATGGACCAGACTGTGAGTTTAACAAAGACCTTTTCTGTGGTCTGTGAAGGACGTAGGGCTGAATTCCCTGGCATCTAAAGCCCATTCCCATATTCGAGGGAATACGAAGGTTAAATTGGGTCATTGCTTTTGTACAGGATTATATTGGCAGCTTTCATGCTTCTCTTTAGCTGCTGACAGCAGTTGCATGGACAATTTTTTTTTAAATAGAAAGGACTTAAAAACAATTGTTTAGGTTGAAGGTCAGGCACCATGTTTAAATTTCTATAGGCATATTAAGTTGTGCCTGCTGGTTACTCCCTGCTCTTCCCTGAATGAAGAGAGGTCCTGGAGGGGGAAAAGGAGTTACTGAATTATTCAGGTAAAAGCTGCAAGGTGGAAAATGAAGGTTTTATAACGAATTTACTTGTCTTTTTCACACCATTTTCATACCCAGCAAATGTACTGCATCAGCAGGTAAAAATCCCCCTGCTATGCCCTCGCCACAAGTCAGCCTTTAGATGAAAACGTCCTTGTCATGAAAACATCCCTGAGCTTGGCCTCCCCTTAATGAGTGGTCAGAGAGCAGGGCTCACATGTGGCGGCTGAGAAAGTGGAGCTAATGCTGTGGCAATACCTGTTGTACAGAGCAATTAATTATTTGAGTCACTTCTCCCCCCTGGATTCTCCCAGGCTCAGTAAAATCCAAGCAAGTCATCCAAAATGTGCCCTCCCTGTGGGCTTCAGATCTGGGGACCACATTTACCTTTTGATCTCCACCAAAGAAACATTTATCTAAATTTAAAATTAATTAATATCATGCAGCTAAATCTGAACCCTGTGGATTACATTAAAGTTTATCCAGTAAGAGCAGGAAGCCTGATCCTCTGAATATAAATGACTGCATCATCTGCATGAGATTTAATTGAGAAAACTGCATCGAAAAGGCAAATTAAATACCAAGAACACAACAGATTTTCCACAGAGAGACACCGTGGGAAGTGAAAAACCATCTGTACAGAGAAGAACAGAATGACATTTTTGCATCATGTCAGCCAGATAATATTTTCTCTTTCATCAACAATCTATGTTAAACATTTTGGTAAGCCAGATAAATTAATATACTTTTGACTATCACCTTACATTAGTTAAGATGATGAAAAGATCATTGCAAACTCAAAATGACACATGAATTTTAAATGGTTTAAAATTTACATTATTTCTCTAATCTTCTCTGTTCTGAGATACAGAATTTTAGAATTTAGAATTCCTATCAAACTTTTATTCTGGGAAAAAAATTCTGGAGCCATAGTCTTGCACAACTCTTAAGTTTTCACACCATTAGTTTTCTAAAAAATGTACCAACAGTATCATTAGGCCAATGAAATTAACCCTACTGTTAATAAATATACTTAAAAATTATGTTTCCCAGCATATGTTCCAAAACCTCAAAAATGCTGCCATCTGTTTTTGCCTGGATGCTGAAATAGCCACAGTCAAGTGATACTGTCAAAGCCCTGTAGCTTCCATATGCCTTTAAATCAACAGACAGGTTTGCACCAGGATTTCCTATTCCAGATGGCCTCGTGTCACTTTCTCATTACTTCAGACAACATTTTGGGCTGTGTGTTCTGGTCCCAGATTCACAGGTAGTTCAACACAAAAACTCAGCACTCAAGTCACTGCTTTTATTCCTAAGGGCTTTTAAGGTTTAAAAGTAACAGAGGCAGCAAAAATGTGATATCCATGAGGTCCAGGGGCTCTTGTTGCCAGAGTTTAAGAATATTTTCTCAAAAGCAATGTTGTATTTTAGAGTTTTTTACTCCAACCGTAGCTGCATCTTTGGAGTTGACATTCTCAGGATTATCTGAGGTCTGTTTAGAAATCCTGGACAAGGTGCTGCTGGTTTTAAACAGCCATTAATTTCTGTGTAACCTGGTATAATACACCCCACACAGGGAAACTGGTTAGTGAAAATAGCTGTTTCCCTGAGCTGTCAGCGTGCTCCTGGAGTCTGGAAAGACTCTGCAGAGTTAAAAATAATGAACTGAGGTATCCACACAATTACTTGTTTTCAAATTGGTGAAGTGCTATTTTCTTCTCAGCTCAGGAAATTAACCTCCCCAAAAGCCAGCTTGCTCTACACAAAATTAATAAAGTAGAGCATGCTGGCAATGACTTGCACATGTTTATTTATGTGGGTTGTCTCCAGCTAGAAAGGCTAAGATGAAAAATGGACTCAAAAGGCTGCACTCTGAGGGGATTTACTCCTGGGTTGGGCCCATTTTCATGTTGCTTAAACTCAGAATTGATGGAATAAGAATCTCTTTTGGAGTCTATAAAAATTAAGCTCTTTTATTATCACCTCTCCTTTTTTTATACCATGGCATACATCTAACACTTTCTTTTAGGAAATAAAGTGTAGAAATTTGCCATGCAGTTTTGAAGGAGAAAAGTAGGGGGGGAAAGCTGATGAGGGCTGCAGGGAATCTGTTAGTACCCAGCAAAAGAAATACTTATCTCTGTATCTTGTTACTGAAGCTCTACATGGTTAAAGTGAAGTTGATATTCATTTTAAGTGCTGGTGACATTTTCTCCCAGGTTTTGTGCTTACAGAGAGGGCTAATCTGGGCTTTGCAAAACACCTGCAGTGTTTGTAGCACTGTACCCTCTAATGAAAACCCCTCAGACAGGTCTCACCTGAAAGTGAAACTGAGGTGAGGTACTCCAAAACTCTCTTTTATCAGCCTGATTTAGACTTGATATGACAATTGACTGTGATAGAATCATTTCCTTGGGAAGCTTTTCCTGCTTTATTGTGGTTATCCTCTCCTTGTTTCCCTCCTTGAAGAACACCCATTAACAACAATCCCTGTTTGTATTTATAACAGGTCTGTTCTCTTTCTTCACTCAGGGCTTTCCATTGTAGGCACCATTCAGGATACAGGATTTAGCAAAATTTTAGCATCAAACTTGGCTTTGAAATGCCATATCTGCACAGCCCTGACATGCCTGTTCTGGGTGCTTGCCTTCTGTGGGATGCTGCCCAGGCTGTGCTAGCAAAAACAGGCTGCTCAGGGCAGCTGTGAGGATCTCAGGGGCAGAAAAATGTCTTCAGAGTGAAGGGATCATGCTGATGGCATCTTCCCTCTAACAAACATGCAATTGTACCCAAGTCCTTTCTGCCCTGGGCAGGTGTGGCCTTACAGGTGAGATATCTACATCAGGATGGATGTCTTGGGCACCAGCAGCAATTTTGGTTTTGATGATGAAGAGAGAGAAACTGGCAAAGAGTGAATTTCAGAGCTGCAGAAGGCAAAATAATATTAATTTGGGGCCACACTGGACACTTCCTGGGACCTTTGAGTCCTTTTGAAAATGGGACATTCAGGTGCTGTCCTACAAGTAACTTCTCAGCTTTTTGCTTGAATCCTTTTGCTTGAATTTTATCATTTAGCACCAGGCATCAACAAGAATGTCAGCCCATGCAGAAAGTGGGAAAAAACCTCTAAAAACATAGATTTGCTCAGCTCAGGGTGGAGACAGACAGATAACATTTCATACACCCTCAGAATGCCACCCTGTTCTACTGGTCCCTCCCTTGATTACCCTGAGGACTGGAGTCTTTTAGACAAAATAATTCCAGCTGACTGCTCTCTCAAAATGAATCCAGTTCATCCCAAATTCCCACTCTGCCAAAATTCCCAAGTGTAACAAAATTGCAGGGTTTTATTACCTTGGAGAGAGGCAGTACTGAGTGTACCAGGTCTGACCCCTTTTGGCTTTGAAATGTGTCCTTTTGAAAACCTAATAAATGCTGCCGTGATGCTGTCAGAAATAGTGTCTGTGCAGCAGAAACAGCTGCTGCTTTGCCTGTAGCTACAGAGTCATTCAGAGGCAGAATTCTCATGGAACTGAGCACACAGCCGTGCCTTCAGCTTGGGTCGCTGGAGCTGCTTCAAGCTTGGTGTGTGTGGAAAGAACTGAGCAGCTTTTCTCCCCTCTCCTTGGCTGGGCTGTGTTGTCTCTGTGGGCAGGGGGTTTATTCTTTTACTCTCAGAAAACTGGGAGCAGCAGAGGTGTCAGGCCAGGCTGCAGGGTTCAGCAGGGGTGTGTAGCCAGGAGTTGAGAGGATGAGGAGTAAAACAGGAATAAGCCTGTAAGAGCCAGGAGTGATTCCCCTCAGGCTGCTGTGGCTGCAAGCAACCCTCTGACCAGCTCTGCTCTCTCTTCTGAGCAAACCTCACAAGCTTTTGTTCTGTTACATCAAACTGGAGTTGCAGAAATTTGACTTCTAATAGCTCTCTTCTCTGGCTGGAAGGTTTTGTTTTCGTGCCCAAGGTGCCTAGGGCAGCTTTGATACATGTCAGTATTTGTTGTGCAGCATAATGCAGTGAACAACACCTTCTTCTGCTCTCATACAATCTAAATAGGAAAGAGCCTCCCTCTTTTCTGAAGCAGGGAATGAGCATAGAGAAAGTGGGATTAGCCTGAGGTTAAGGAAAAGCCAAGAGCCCAGTACAGGTAAGTCTGAGACCAAGGCCTTGGCAGGGAATGTCATCACTAAGGATAAAGAGGTCATAAACACCCAGTCATTGAATGCTGTTCCTCCTGGAGCTGCCTGAAACTGGGATGTGCAAAGAACACATGGGTTGTGTTCTTCTATTAGGATGTGCTTCTATTCAGTTTTACTCCAGAAATTTAGACTAGCTTTTGGCAGGGGCTTTGATTTCCTCTTGAACTGAATTCATGTGATTGCCAGGAAAGACAGTTCAGTTTCATTTTCCCTGAAGTCAAGAGAACTACTGACTTCAAAAACAGAAGCAGGCCCCAAATTACCAGAAGCTATGGAGCTCATCCCTGACCGAAATTACCCTTGTTAATGCACTTCCATTGAGGGCTTGGACCACCATTAGTGCTTGGTTTTCAGGGTTGAGTCCAATTAGGAGGATAACTTAACACCAAGTATTAAATAGCAAGTGAAATGAAAGTCTGATTTTCGAAAATCATTACTAATTTCTGACATAGTTTTCAACTCTATCCTCATTAGAAATACTGTCTTTCATTGTAGTTTCCTTTATAATGATTTAATCTGCAGAGAAATTTAATGCATTCTCCTTGATTCCCTTCCTGCAAGTCTTGATCAAAATGTTCTTACAAGCAACCTTAGACACCAGTATTTAAAAATCCTCCAAGTCTCTAATACTGCCAAGGTGTTAAAGATATGTTTCTTGGTGTCACTCAGATAATGCATCCCTGAACTGAGAACTTCATGGGGTGCATTTTATTTACTGCTTTCAAATGGAAGGGATTCCTGTTCTGTAGGGCCAGATTTCAAGCACTGTGAAACCTGGAGGCAGTGAGACTTCAAGGAGTTAGAGAGTCTTTTGTTTTTTTAAAAGAAGTGAATGGAAAATTAGACTGAAATCAACCCTGAAGGACAGCAGGGAAAACCTTACATTTTTTTGTGTATCAGATCCTGCTCAGTTAAGCAGCACAGTTCAGTCCTGTGAGAGATGCAAAAAAAACCCTAAAGTGTGGAGATCTATGGGAAAGGAGCTGGTTCTCACTTCCCTGCCTTAACGTGCATCCTTCAGAGGCACCCTGACCTTCAGCAGTTCTTCAGATAATTGAATCATGAATATTTTGTTCATGATATGCCTGAGCCTAACAAATGAGCTTCTTCAAAAACTTGTATTGTTAATGGATTAAAGAGAGAAATTCAGCACAATATCCATAACACTCTTAGTGGTATCAAGTGCAGAATTACTGGTTAACCTACCCCTTAATTTGCAAGTTCTTTTATTAGTACCAATTGCATTTTTTTCTGGTAAAACTAGGCAACTATTGGATGAAAAGCAGATGTACTTGTGTTCTAATTGGGCAAAATATTGATTGCATCGTTCACTGTACATTTCCCTGTTTTTGTTAATAACAAATCAACACCAGATAATGATAACTGAGTTCCAAAGGTGGGGTTTTTCTATATTGGGATCTTTTCTTTTCCTAGTTCCTCCTATCTGATTTTCCCACTCTAGTCTTCAGGCTGAGCTATGGGTAAACTTTTTCATTATGTTGGGCATGATTCTCCTCCTTTCTGCTCCCAGGAGTTTGGGATGAGATTCATTTATCCATATATTTGCACATAAAAATGAAATGTCTGCATGTTAGGGAGCCTGACTAGACCAGGATCTTTTTTTATAGTCAGTGGAGAGAAATAGATATGTAAAATTTTGCACAGTCCCACAGCGTCCAGGAATCTGCTTTAGACTGTAATGTAGACATTCAGGACGATTTAATTGCCAATGCTGGAATTTGGCCAGGGTGAGGAATTGATGGCCGTGCCTACACTGAATGTGCTGTGGAGCAGTAAAGATAACATGTGATAATGGCTTTTCCTCTCCACTCATCTGGAACCTGGCTTCCCCCAGCAGATGTTGCAGGGCACACTTCGTTTCAGAAGCAAGTGTTGCCTCCTGTAAAACCAGTATCCAGCACCTCTCAGAGGCAGAGGTTAAACTGGAACATGTTCTCCACTAGTATGGGCCAACTAAGGGATACATTAAATTACTTCTGCCTTTTAGCAAATGCACCAGAATCAGGTTACCCACTGTGTTTGTACTTCAGTGTTGTGTATTCTGCTGGAGCAGCTCTTATCAACATTGCACAGCCCTGTTATGTGGCACAGGCAGTAAATTTCCCTAAATTTAAAAATAATTGAGTACTTGAAGATGAAACCAACGCTTGATCAGTTCTACTGCAATCACCAGAATTATTTCCAAGATATTAAATTGTCACTTCCTGGATGTTTGTTCTGATGGCCTTAAAGCTGTGCCCTGCTGCTTTGGAGAAAACAGATTCTGAATTTAAATTATACGGTCATTTGAGCAAAAACCATTGTGCCAAACCGTGCCATGATTCAGTATGGTTCCACAGGAAGGACCTGGTTCTCAGGCTTTAAACTGTGGAGTTTAACAGGTTTGCAGGTCATTACTCTGATAACACCTCCCAAAGGACACCTCCTTTATGCTGCTCTACATTCCTCATGGCAGCCTTGGGTATGAACTTTCCAACTTCATTTTCCCTGTCAAGAAAAATGGGTAAAACAAGGGTGCTGGAAAAGCATCCAAGAAAGACATCTCAGTGGAGACACTGGAAATATAAATCCACATTTGGCAGCTGTTCCTGGTTTGCATGTCCAGATATGAGATGCATAATTCCTCCAAGAAAGGAGAGAGCATCTGATCATTCCATGTAGATGAAGCCTTAGAAATGCTTCTGTCATTCAAATTTTCACAAAGAAGATATAATTTGTGGTTATTCGTGCTCTGCACAGGCAGATGGAAGCACATCAGGTAGATAAATACTGACATTCTGTTCTCTGAATACCTTCAAAAGAAAGGTCAAAGGTAAGACAGGGAGTAAAGT
Source organism: Lanius collurio (assembly GCA_020086605.1). Taxonomy (NCBI): domain Eukaryota; kingdom Metazoa; phylum Chordata; class Aves; order Passeriformes; family Laniidae; genus Lanius; species Lanius collurio. Next base: position 3,402,054 of record JACBWW010000037.1, on the reverse strand, counting down.
GAATGTAGATTAAGCAGAACATCTGTTGGAGTGGGATAGTGGGGAAAATATTCATTGCTTTTCAGATAGAAGCTCTGCTTTAAAAATGTTGATAGGCATCCCCTTAATTAAATTCTTTGCTGTCTGTAGCATTAGTATCTCAATAAAATTTAAAAAATAAAAAAGGTAGGGGGGGAGAAAAACCACAACCCCCAAGAAATCATTCACTCCTCTTTCCACAATGTAACACCAGAACTTGCTTGGGTTGGAAATACAAGAGGGTGGTTCAGCAAGTAGGTGGGGATGAAGGACATCTGGGCAGTGTCACACCGTCCTCACTGCCCCATTCAGTGAAAGCAGGATCTGGGGACGAGTGGCTGGTGGCAGCTGCCATGGTGGGACACTCCCAGCAGGGCACTGCCCTCCTGCAGCAGCAGGGCAGGCCTGGCTCTCCTCATTTCACACACAGAAAAAAAAATCAGTGATAATGAATCTCAGTGAGCTCCAGAGAAGTGAAGACAGGCTGTTTTATACACCTTTATGTGACAAAAAAATCCCACTAACCAAACTGAGCATGTACATGAAAGACAATATATCTCTGCTTCCTCTTGAACTCTTCATTGATACCCTGCTTCTCAGGATTGATTAAATGTTGTCAAAATACTAATTTCACTTCCATTTCTTTGATGTTCCATTTTTCACCAGTCTCAGTTTTTGTTTTATCACATTGCCTATTCTGTTCTTTATTAATTCTGTGCTATTATTGGACCAATTGTTTGTAATGGGTGAGTAAACATATATTGACACAATTTAAAGATATTGGGAAGAGGCAATCCTTTTTCTCCTGACCTTTTGACCAGGAAAATCCCATTTGTTACAGTAAGGAAATGACTGTTAATATTTTAATGACTTATGTTAATAAGGCACCCCACAGCAGCCTTTACATGATTCCATGTACAACTGCAGCTGTCTGAAGGAGTTAAACAGCAGTGAGTAAAACATAAACGGGCAGGTGACCTGTGATGCTCATGTGGAGCATTTTTCTCCCTGTTCCATTGCTAAGCACCTTATGACTGTTGGATATTGAGAATTAAAGAGAAAGGATTTCCCATGCACACAAGTGCTGTGCAAATTCACACACACCCAAACCTGTCCTTTTTGGTTTAATACTGAACCATGACTGTTGTTTTCACTGATCTGTTTATTTGAATCTTTGTGACATTATTAATGGAGAAGTACATCCCATTTTCTTTATATTCCTAACCTTGCAGCTAAGACTTCTCCACACACTTGGTATTGTAACACTACAGTGGGGGGCTGAGGGAGGACAAATTTGGATTTTGCTGTATCTGAAATTGGCCATTTCCACCTGGGATTCCAGTAGCCAGGTTTTAAGACAAACACGTCTTAAAAATATCTGTTACTAAACTAAGAAGGGACCCAATGTGGTATTTATTTTCTTCTCTTTCTCTCCAAATATCTAATTCAAAACCCATGAGACATCTCTGTTTGCTGTGTCATGTATACAAATATTTAGCAGTAACCATATGTTTCTGTGTTTTCATGAAGCCTAAAATAATTTCTTAAACCATCCTTCCTTTTCAAATCCTGTGTTCGAGTGCCTTTTTGGCAGCCAAAACTGCTCAGTGTTTAAGGGAAATTTGTTTCATGAGAGAGCCTTCCTGTGTGTGTGTATTTGCTTTTTGCTGAGTTCATTACGAAGCGCTGCCGGGTGATGGCCCGGGGCTCCAGGAGCGATCTGCCACACGCTGGGACAGCCGTACTGTCCCATTGGCTCCAACTCCGGTGAGGGGAAGCATGAGCATTAAAAATCCAGCCAAGTTAGACAGGAATGCAAGATTCCGGAGGAAAAAATGACAGAAGAGCCCACTCCGACCACAGAATCATTTGCTTGTTGTGATAAAAGCTGCAGGTAACGAACCGCTCGGGGTGAAGGGCAGACAATAACCCACTGTGTAAGGAGTGGGGTCACAGCCTCACCTTTTACCAGCCAGCTGCAAAGAGCAAAGCTTTCTTGCCTTGAATAACAATCCTCCAGTTTGCCAGCCCGGAGCTGAACCTGCTTTGTGTAAACACTCGGGGCTGGACCTGCGAGAGGGAAAAACCCTGTTTGGATTCGATTTTAAAGTTGTGTTCTGGCTGCTGAAAGAGGTTGAATGAAGTGGATCCAGGCAAATAAAAGCTAGAAAGGGTGGTTTAAAAAACTATGAAGATGAATGGAAAACTTTCAAAAAAAATGTTACATCATTCTCCTAAACATTGGACATCTTTTTTGTTGAAGTGCTGTAGCAATCATCCAGCTCTGGATTTGGCCCAGGATCCATAACTTGGATTTGGAACAATTTGAGTGCCGTTGCCTTTTCACACCACTCTTTGGTTGAATAGAGCCATCTTCTCTGCTGAGATCAACGTGACACATCAGCAGCTTGAAATGAGGTGCAAGTTTGCATGTGGAGAGAAGATTCTTATCTGAAGACAGGCTTAGGTACCACCTGGTCAGCACTATCAGCTGATGGGAGCATCCCAGTCCTGAACTTAGGGAGTGTGGGAGCACCTTGCAGTGATTTCGCTCAGGCAATCACATTAGGATGCATAATGAAAACCATAATGACATAAATATTTAATTCTTATAACTAGGTTCTAAACACTGCAGAAATGTTGTCATAATTAATTTTCAGCCAGTAACTTTTTTCTTCCCCTTTCTAATTAGTAGAGTACAGATGACATGCTACTGCATAATTGATAAAAACTATGTTTTTAATTGCATCTATATGATCATTCTTATAGAGTTACATCAAATGAATCAAGTGTCATTGCCTTTACACAGCTCAAGGGCTAGAGAGGGTACAGCAGTAATTTTATGCTGGTGATAGAGTCATATTAATGCTCATTGCTCTTCATCTGAAAACATCAAAGATCCTTGCAAAGCTGCGTGGAATATTCTACTTTCATATGCAGGGAACTGGAGGCTCAGAAAGGTTAGAACTCCCATTTTTTAATCAGGAGATCATTCAATCATCAGATCAAAATAAGTGAGTGGTGTTAAAATCTGAAAGTTTGACATGTGCAGGGATCAAGCATAGAGCTCTGAACCTGCCTTAGCCCAGATAAATTAAACCATGCCTTATTCAGTGGCCATGCAGGATGTCCAGACAGGTGATGTAACAGGTATGATGGTTTCAAGGACACCAGGAGTAGCTTTGCTCTCTGGGAGAGCAACCTGCCCAGCCAGGCCTTCCCATTGTCCCAAGGTGGGAGTGACAAACACCTCAACCTGAATTGGAAAAGCAATATTGACCACAGCAGGGAGATAGTGATCCAGATTTACAGAAAAAATCTGAATACAGAAAAAAATACTTGGAGAATCAGAAAACATCAAAACTGGTCTTTCCATGTGAAGGATTTCAGAGCCCACACCAGCTTTATCTGGATGTGACTAGCAACATAAAAATAACAATTTCTTAATTCATCTACCAAGCTGAAAAATCAATTATTGTACTCCTCAGGTCTAGTGAACTGTTTGTTCCTTAATGTAATGACAATTGTCTTCCAAGCAAATTAAGTCCAGCACTAGAGAAAATAAAATATTCATTAGCAAAGTTATTGGAAAAATAGATCAAATTATATTGAGGCAGTTTATTTTCCATGTTCCTACAAGGTGCTTGTAATACAATGTTGCCTGATTTTAAGTAACATCGGGGCAGTCTCCTGCTCTTCTAGGATAGAATGTTTCTCTGGAATTCCTGGAAAATCCCATAATCCCATAGTGAAGGCCAAAGCACTAACAGTGGAGTTTATCCTGACTGACCTCTGCTGCTATTGAGTACAGGAATTAAAGTGGAACAGGACATAGCAGCTGTGTGTTGGGGAAGGAGGGCTGTGGTGTCACAGCAGATGTGAAGAGAGGACTAAAAGTTGCATTTTAGTCCTGCAGGGTGTCCTGTCCAAAGCAAATCCCAAACCTCTGCCCCTTGAAGAAGTTACAGAGCTGCATATGATTTGTAAGAATGGAGAAAGTGCTTCATACAGGAGGAAATTAAATCAAATTTCTTGTTCTTCCCCTCTGCACAAACTTGTGGCCCATTTGGGTTCTTTCTTCTGCAATTGAAGGAGATAAAAAAGAACAGTCCAGAGTAAAACAACAAGCAATACCTCCCACACTGCCTGTACCAGCAGCTGGCACAAAGAGCCTCAGACACTTAAACTGCTCACACCTCACACCCCAGAGCTGGTAGTGGAAAATCAGGGCCCTGAGGACACCGAAGGTCCTCCCTCCTTTTGGAACTCTGGGATGAGAACATGAACGTGCCAAGATCCTGGGATATTTTCTCCTATTTTTCCAAAGATATGACTGTCTTCAGACCAAAATCAAACCATCCCATCATCTGGCAATCAGTCACAGAATCTGGAGTACAACCTTTTCTACTCAGAAACCAACTTCCCATTCAGAGCATGGCTGCCCTGACACACTGAGACAATTCTCATTCATTCAAATAATCCTTCAGATTAATGCTAAAGCAGCAGCACAAAGTTGACTCTTGAAAGCAAAACTGGGTTAATTTAACAGAATTTAAAAAATAGTTGTAATTATTCTCTGTGATCTCTCTGAAGGGCTGAGAGAGAGAGGGATAGAGGGGGGAAATGCAATTACTTTATTTGTTTGTTAGTTCATACATTATGACTTTTCCTTTTTTCCTTACATTTGGGAATCTGTAACTCAGCTGACAGTGATTTAGGGTGTTTTAAGTGTTTTGGAACAAATCTCTGCTTTCCTGGGAATTTTCCTGAGAATATACACTGCCCTTGTGTTCACTGACCTAGCTAGCTAATGATAAAGGAAAAAAGTATTATTTGGAGTAATAATGGGCAGCATCCGAATTACTGTTAATTGCTGCAGACAGGCTTAGCTCATGTGATGAATGTAAACATTGCCTTTGAATATGAACTTGCATTTATCACAAAGCAGAAAGTAATAGGGATCTGACTTGGGAATAAATATTTTTAGATTAATTAGTGACCTAGTTGCAGATACTCAGAGCAGTCGGCCAGGTTTTATTTTTCTATAAGAAGTATTTTAAGTGTCTACCAGTTCAGCAGCAGATCTCAGGGCATTCTGCAGGATTGCAGCACCAATTTGGGCTTCAGAGAAAACAGGTGGAGGAAATTCCTTCTAGAGATGAGACAGCCCTTGATGTTCATGAAGTAGGCAGAATAATTTTGTGTTTTTGCAAGCTGGGGCACATCAGCAACCCCTCTCTGTGCAGTGTTGTTTTAACAAGAGTCCTGTCACCTCTGGCAATAATCATCTCTTCTTAGCTCCTTTTAAATGTGCTGAGGAGACATTGCAAGGGCTGCAGCTCAATGCTCCAGTTCAAGGAATCATCCATGTTAAGAAGGCTTCTTGAATGCACGCTAAACTTTAAATACGTATTTAAATGCTTTTTTAAAGGGTGGTTTATAGTAACACAGTAACTGTTTTCCTGCTCCAGGGCTTTAATTAGGAAATGATAATGAGCATCTGTGCTTGCTGGCTGGTGGAGGGGACTGAAGAGAGAGCAGGAAAGCCTGCCACAATAAACAGGGATACAGTTTGGCTCTTGATTTTCAAGGGTTGGAGAGCTCACCTTCCAAAGGTAAGTGTGTCCCTCTAACGTCCTCTTTCTCTTATTCTCTTACTATGAAAAAAACATTCTGAAATTTTGTAGGATAGATATGATCAAAAGTCTTTGACTTTAAGACTAGTTTAAACCAGTATCTATAGAAAGGAAAGTGCTGCTAAGCACCAGTAATTTTAATTATAAGGCATGGCAAAGCCTGATTTGTGGGTCCTTAGATGGTTTAGGTCAAACTACTCAGTTCACACAAGATGGGTCTGGTACATAGGAAAGCAAACCTATTGTTTCCTAGTTTGTTAGTAAGAAAATCCTTAAATGTTGTAGGGCAAGGCAAGTTCCAGCACTACAGTCTGGGAGTTGTAGCTGTGCTCAATCTTTGCACTCCTAGCTAGGCTCAGTTTGATCTGTAAATATTCCAGTTCCCTGCAGTGTCATCTGGAGGAAGATGTTGTGAAGATTGTCAATACTGTAAATATGGGAGAGAGATCAGCCCCCCACATCTTTGCCACAAACCCCACAAGATCCCTGGCAAGGGATGGTCTTGTTTCCTGACAATTACTGCACATGTGTGTTGCTATAACTTTTGTTCTCACATTTGAACACAGGGAGCAGGGACACCCCCAGCACGTGATTCCCTTTTTGTCTCCTCATCCCTGAGGTTGCACCCATACACTGTAAAATGTTTTGTGCATCTCTGCTTGAACTTGTGTGGCATCTTTCTTCATGTAGCTGAGAGACACAGATACTGCTGAGATTGGTTGAAGAGCTAGGATAAAAAAAAGGTTGGCAAAATTCTAACAGATCTTTACATAGTTCTTAGTTAACAAGAATAAGGTCTGCTGGCAGAGAGGTAAAAAGAGGGGCAATGCATACCTGATATCAAAGGGGTTGTATCCTCCTCAGAATTTCAAACAAAGCCATTTCACTACTTACACAGGGCACAGAGAATTTTATCTCTCCCTAAAAAATAAAAATCAAAGGGAATTTTGAGATTTCTCCAAAAGAAATGGTATATTATCTTCTTGTTGATGAGAAAAGTTAGTTTGGGCCCCCAGCCATCAATGCAGTACAATGAGGAGTAATTCTTCTTTCTTCTCCTTAATTAGTAAAGGAGGAAAATTCTCTAAGAGCAGGATTATAATAGTCAACAAAGTCCAAATGTTGATTATTTTCCTCCTCAGTGTCAAATTGCTTCTTGACACTGCTGAGGATTAAAACAATGTTAGTGGTACTCATGGAGTTCTCCCCAGCATCTTCCCCATCAGTACCTGCAGCTTCAGGAGCAAGGCAAGGAGAGAAGGTGGAGGAAATCCCCATCTCCTCCTCTTTCCCGTTGGTTCTTAAGCTTAGATGTGCATTTCTGGAAACAAAGCTGAAAAGTGTCCAAGCATGAACTCCATGTTCTTCCATTATTAGCATGATTTAATGTACATTACATGGTGACACTTAAAAAGCTCAGCCAGGTTGTCACCCATCGTTTGAGGCATTAAAAGACAACCCAGCTGACCACAGTGGCCATGACAGGGATCTGGGGACAGCAGCATCCGAGGGAGGCTCACAGAACACAAGGACAGGAAAATGGGTTTCATTTATTGCAGTGCTCATGGAAAAACTTTGGGGTTTTAGGGTTTTGGTAGCCACTTTTTAAGATTCTGTTCTCTGGTCTTTTCACTTAGGCATCTGCTTACAATTTTCAACTGACCAGAATATATACAGTTTTCTTTCTCCTCCTGTCTGATATGAAGCATTTGGCCTTTTGTTCTGGGCTGTTTCTTGCCCTCATTGCTTTCTTCCATTAATCTATTTCAGTACTGGTTTTCCCTCTCTTAAGTGCAACATTTTCACTGTCTTAAGCAATGGACTGAACCTTTGCTTTTAACAAATTGGATTTTATAACTTTTTGACTTTTTGATAGGTTTTGGGCAACTCTTAGATAAAGAGAATTTGGGGGAGTTTCAGCTATCCTAGGTTATGTGAGGCAAGGGAGGAAGAAAATATTTGAACGAGCTGTTGCAGAAGCAACTGCAACCTGATTGTTTGGAGGCAAAATTGATCCTAAAGGGTTGTTACTGCACTGACTCGGTAGGAAATATAACAGCAGATCTGGGTTTTAATTTAGTTGATTCTCCTGTCTCCTCAAGTAAATTTTCAGCTTCTTTTCCAGCTATATTTTTATTACTTATTTGTCTAGCCTCATTTGTATCAGTGCCCTTTCATCTCCTAAAAGCTTTTTAAGGCTGGTTGGTTTTGGCAGGTTGGCAACAGCTTTCTGAGGATAAACCTGAGCAAAAAGGTGCATATTTGTGTATTATTGGGCCTGTCCCCATTCCTTCTCTGTGGTAGGAGGGTTTTTCTGAGCACAACACAGGCTGGTTGTGTCCACTGAGACCAAAGCTCGGGGAGATCAGGTGAGCTGCAAATGCCCAAAGCACAGCGTTGCAAAGGAGCTTAAATCTTCCTGCCCTGCTCTTTCCTTATCACTGTTCCCAAAGGCAGGAACAGAAGAAATTGGAACCAAGATTAACAAGGGCACACTTTGTGGCTATGCAAGCTGATGGAATTAAATGAAAGTTACCTTCAAAGTGATCAGCAGAGCAACTGCTCAAAGCCTCACTTAGATAATTTAGCTCATGGACCAAGTTATCCATGGGGCAGGTAGGAGGTAGCTGCAGGTCCAGGAATTTAAGGCTGGTTTTTTTCACAGTTGTTCCTGCAACACTGGGATTATCACCCAAAGCTTTCACCTCTCCCTTGCACTTGTCATTGCTGGCTGGTTGAATACATTTAAATCTCTTTGTGATTTATTTGTGTTTTAATACTTTTGATCTCTCCTGAAATGCTTGGTGGGACCCAAGTCTGTCAGTGCTGGCTGCAGGAGATTTGCCAGACTTTACTCTCTTTTCCTGAGCAGTTGTTTTATATCCTTTCAGCCTGCACCCTTCTTTTAAAATTTGTTGGCCACGAAAGTGGCAGGCTCAGAAAAAGAATAATTTCCACTTTGACATATTTAAGGGCTGGTTTGTAGATGAGGAACAAGGAACTTGCAATTTGACCAGGGTGTCATATACATACCACCCCAAAAAAGATTTCAAATGCACAAGCATAGGTGTGTTCTGTAATTGGCATTCTGTATGCTTTATTCAATAAAGTGTAAAGGGGTTGTCTTACATAGAAAAACTACCCTAGCACAGAATAACAGAATTAACAGCAAATAGCTAATATTTATTTATTAGAGTCTTCTTCCTTCCTCCCTAGGATTTGAATTTCTATATTTGAGCCATTCCTTCCATCCTTCCTAAGGAGCTGATTGACTGACAGCAGGGAAAGGTGTATTTTAAATAGTTCAAGCAGTTGTCATTGCATGAATCTGCAGTGCACTAACAAGGAATATCCAGAGCTCTCCTAGGCAGGATGAGGGGCTTCCCTGCTCCAGGAGCTCTTCCAAGGCTGGTAACAAAAGAGGATAACGAAGGCTGAAGTCTGCTGGCTGCTGCCACAGCCCAGCCCTGTGTGTCACACACTGCCCTACCTGACAGGGGGAACATTCACAGCTCAAAACTGTATCACAGGGGGCAAGAAATGAGATCATCTGGGGGGGAAAAGGAGAAACAAACAGGCAAAGACTTAAAGGTTTAGAAGGCCCTTGAGTAAATGAACTGCCTTTTCTGAAGTGTGATAGTGATCAAAAGAAGACAACCCGAGCAGCAGAGCTGTGCCCCCACCCAATGGACTGTCACATCGTTTAACTGGCTGCTTGCAGGCAGCAGGCACTCTGTCAGAGCCTGCAGCCCAGAGAAACGGGGAAAGGGAGAGGAAGAGCAGGCATCTGACAACTGAAATGATGCTCGCTGTGTTGCCATTGTCCCTGAATTTTGAAAGGCTAACATCAAAATATTATGACTCCCCAAATGTCATAATTTCAGTTTCTCAACTCACTCATCTTCACTCTGTGTCTCAGAACTTATGTTCAAGCTCTTTAACATTCTACAATTACGTCTTCAGTGTGGATCAATTATCTCAGAATACAGAAACAAGTTACCATCATTATCTTCAATTGTTCTTTACATTTTCTTTGTCCATTTTTGTTTTCTGGCTTTCTTTACAAGTGTCAAAAATGTAGCTCACATTTGTGCTTCTTTGTCATGAATATATATTTGGCAGTAAATCATCTGCCAAGCAAGGTTTTGTCCTTCCTTTTGCTATTATTTCCCAGTTCTCCTTGTTGGACAACTCATTACTTTCTGCATATTTAAATAGCTTTATTAGAGGCACAGCTCTCTGAGAAAGACTAAAGATTGGTAGCAGACAGACTCTTTAGTTTTTCAGTCTCCTCACTAAAATACTTGCTTCAAATTAACATAGGCTACATCCCCTAGAATAACACCAGTATCTGCAGGAGTGGAGTTCATTGTGACAGTAATTCACTGGTCAAAGCTGGCTTCATCTGCACTGATGGGGCAGCTAATGGCTCCTATTACACAGAGTGACTTGTAACCATTCCACCACAACCAGAAATAAATCTAATGAAGTTGGTGTTTTGGAAAAAAAAATGCATTAAGCTACAGCTCTAAAGCAGAGAAACAGAATTTTTGAATTTCAGCAGCACACTGTGATTTGATCTTTGGAGAGAAATCACTCTAACACCAAGTATGGTGCTGCTTCCTTCTGCACTCTCAAAGGGAAAATCAGCTCTTAAAATTCAGTCTTTGTAGCCCTTTTTGCCTAAATTATTAACTTTTGTCTCCAGGACAATCTATGTGATTAAGATACACTAGATGTGTATATTGTTTGGAATTTGGTGAGGAAATTGTTTCTTGTGTGCCACTGGTATGTTATTGACTGTTTGGGTCTCAGCCAGAATCTGTGAATGCAGCTGAGGTAACCAAGCTGTGCAGAATTCTAAGTTAGGACATTTTTTTAAGGTGATGGCTTTGCTACAGGGATCATGTCTTATTTCTTCTGAATTGACCAGGCTTTCTTTCAAAATGCTGCACTGAAAATCAAGTTTCATACAATAGGTATTTCTACCAAGAATGGCTTACAGTGGTAACTCTCTTGTGAAACAAATCATGTCTTCCTGCCCTCCTCTCTCCATTTTATGAGGCACCTTTCGCCTTCTTACTGCTTTTTCTTCCGTTCCTCACTGTCTCTGCTGCACACCAAGGCAATAAACTACTGAGGTGCAGAAAAAAAAGCAAGTGCTTAGTCCAGAATTGTATCCAAACCTGGCTGCTGCTTGAAAACAGTAATTTCTGTCAACTGTATTTCAAATTAAAATGCTAAAGTGCTGGAGAAATGGGGTGTGGAAATACTTAATTTGATAGCAAATTACATTTATGGGTTGAGAAAATGATGCCTTTTAAAAATGGGCCCCAGTGTTCAATGCATACCTGTTTTAATTACCCAGGTGTGGAAAATAAAAAAAAATATGCTTTGTTGGGAACATTTCAACAACTGCTGATGTCAACAAAAGGCAAGAGGCAGCACAAGCCCAGATGGTTGGCTGTAGGCTTTTCTTAGCCATCCAAACAGATTTACTCAAAACTCCTACAAATCCAGAATCCAGCACAAAGATGAAAGCTCTGCTTTCTTGTGCAGCTCTTTATTAGCTGGTGTTGCAAGGCGTGGTTTTAAAACCAAGGCAAAGCACAAGATTTGGGGAAATTATTAACTGCATTTCTGGTTTTCGTGTTTCTCTGCTGGTCTGTGCTCCTGTGGGTGAGAATTTGATATGCAAGATAGCACTAAAATCAGCCCTGATCACATTGCCTGGGCTTGGGCTCGAATGCAGCAGTAGAGGCTGTAGTAAGGAGTCAGCCTTTGAGCTCCCAAAATTAACTTTTTACCAACACTGGGCTGAGCTGCAGCTTCAGAACCCAGGAAGTCACAGTGGAAGCAGGGCCACTCCATAGTGGGGCTACACAGGAGAGAAAGTGTGGGGTTTTCTCTTTGGCAAAGCTCATAACTTCTGATCTAGAATGTTCTTTAGTGAATTATTTATTGTGATAGGTGTCTGGGATGTCCTGCTGTGCAGGGTCTGTGGCTGTGTCCCAAGGGAGCAGCAGGGATGAGGTGAGCCCACTGCACTTGTCTCACACAGGTAGCCAGTTGTCTTCTGTGCCAGGGAAGACTTTTAATTTCATGATTAGAAAGGAAGCTTGGAAATTTGGTATTTGGCAGGCTCAGAGCTCCAGTGTTTGGCTCCCACCACAGTGGTGATTCTCCAGGATGCTCAAGATCAGCTTCTCCTGGATGAGCAGGAGGATGGAGCTCCCCCTGTACCACCAGACCCCGCACCTGAGACAGGAGAGGATATCAAATGCTGCCTCCCATTGTGTGTCTTTCTGTACTGGAACTCTTCTCCAAGATTAGTGAGTGCTCTGCTGTGGGTGCAGTTTGGCCTCTGTTATCTTTAGTATTGCCATGTCTTTAACAATCACCATCCCCTTGCTGCAGGAAGTTCCTTGCACTTAGACTGATTTTGTGAACACAGTCTGTATGACAGCTAGTGGAGGTGAAGTTCTAATGTCTCTCCAGTATTCTGAAGTGTATTTTCCCCTCAGCCTGCTCCTGAACAGACAGACACTTCAGGCTTGCTCTGAGATCAGTAAATGGTATCTGCAGCAGCCCTTAAAGGAACAGCAACGCCAAGGGGACCTTACCAAACCTCCCTGCTGAACTGTGCACCAACATGAAACTGCTGGACTTGGATCTTGGGGAACATGAACTGCTTCATGGCTCCAGAATCAGGGCTGACTGGTAGTATCTTTAAATACCTTTGGCATTTATTACTTTCTGCAATGGAAAGGGTAGTTACCAGCATTAAAATGACTGTCATATATGAGGGTCACAGAGAACAATCCCATTAGAGAAGTAAGAGAGAGAAGTCAGCAAAGCCAAAACTTAATCTGAAAAATCTCTCTGTAATGAGCTCCTGTTGCTTCAGGGAAGAAGCATGATGGAAGCACTGATGTTAGTGCAAGTTTTCACTAATAAGCAAAATATTATTAGTAGTAATTGTGTGCATTACTGCACTTGTGCTGCCTTTGTTTTCTAGTGCTCGGTGGAACAGATTGCCAGGCTTTCCAAGGAGCCTGAGGGTTAAGTGTTTGTCTTGGGGAAGCTTCCTGAGAGTAGTTGTCTAATAAACACTCTGAGCTGGAGGGTAAAACAAGTGATATATGTTGCAGTACAGCAGTATAATGAATTAGTTAAAAGCAAACAACCCCCAAAACAGTAGATTGCCAGGGCAGGCCTGTGTCTGCCAACCAATATTTCTGTGCCAGCTTTCCAAAGGAAACACAGCCAAAAATAGGAGTGCAATAACTCATCATGAAGGAAGAAAGCTATTACAGAGTGGATGAAACAGCAGCAGTCTCTCAGCACTAACGCCAGATTATGAGGCTGATTCTCAGTCCTTTACATGGAGCAGTAACTTCTAAACAAGTGCAAACTGTGTCACATGCTGAGTCAGAGCAGTCTCTTGCCTCTCTGCATAGGTGCAGAGCTGGGACAAGTGGTCAGGAAAGGCCTGGACTCGGTGCTTGTTTCTCTCTCAGGAATGCTGGCAGCTGTAATGGGAATTTCTTCCCTGTGCTTACAGGTTTAGTGGGTGAAACAGCACTGGCACTGCTCAAGTGACAGAAGGAACACCTTTTTAAAGCATTTTACACCACGGGAGATAAAGTTGTCTAAGGTAAATTAGGGCAGGTGTAAAGCCTGACTTCTGCAGTCTGCTTTGCTGCCTGAGCCTGCAAGCCTGGCTGGCTCCAGGGTCGGAAAATTAAGGTGAAACAGAAGACACTGGTCAAACACAGCTGATGTTTAGTCATCCTGCCAAAGCCAGATGTCTCCATTCACTTTGTAACACAGAAATGCCCTGTCATGCCCAACAACTAAAATAAGATTCATCAGCAAGATGAAATTCAACTTATTACACGCCTGAGTGGCCATTAGAAGAGGAGAAGGTGATGGCTGATTGCTGCTTGCAGTGGGTGCTTAGCAAGGAAGAACTGCTGGTACTCCAAGAGTGGGCAATAATGACAAACATCTGCCTCATTTGCAGCTTCACAGACATGCAGGGCATGTCCTCTGACATCCACACTCAGAGCCAGGCCATTCTTTTCATCAGGCTCCTTTGCACCATCTGGATTAGCTGAGAAATAACTTTGCAAGGGAAAAAACAGTGGGGATCAGGGAGGATCATTACTCAGTTCTCTCCAGTGGATAATACCCATCTATGCTGGAAAGGTCACAAAAATTGAAGTATTAAGGGTCTGCTATGGTGTGAGCCAGGCTTCCTGGTCATCACTTGGAGTTTCACAGCCCTTGCTAGACCTACTGAAATGGAAAGCTACTTACAGATATGTGGAAATAAAGATTGCCTTGGGAATTTTGACTAATGGTATACTGGAGTTAAAATGAATTTAGATTGCTTTTCTTTTTCCTTTCATTCTTATTTTTTTCTGAGCCTTACACTGTCTCAGCCATGGAGACTGCTGTTGAGCATTTCACAGGTAACTGCTGCCTCAGGAGTGAGCTGAGGCCTCAGCACAGACAGAGGGATTCCCTAATTTGTGGAGGCACCTGAAATAATCCCTTGAACATATGTTTCAGGACCACAGTGTCAAAATTTCAGGTATTTTCCTTAAGTTTAGATTTCTTAAACCAACACACCGAACATTGTGTATTTTGCTACTTCCACTGCTTTAAGTATAAGTGGGTTTCAACATCATAAAGGACTGACATTTAATGAGTCTGCTTTGAGTAGAAGTCCTCAAAATCCAATCCTTTCTGCAGAGAAAATACAGAGCTCCTGTTTCCCATTATGCACTTTTAAGGGTGTTTTCTAAGTCGTGCTACAGCAGAAATAAACAGATACCTGGTTCCTCCTGTGCTGTTGCAGAGAAGGGGTCACACACAGTGGCTGATCTGAATCAGGTGATTCCCTGACTGCACAGGGCTGGGGTTTGTCTCTTGACTCACCCCTCACATATCAGTAGGAAAACCAAGCCCATTGCCATTGTTTAGGTAGATCTGGCAGGTATTTTTGTCAAGAGGTTGTGACTCTGACCTTCTGCTCCATAAACAGTGCTTTTAAAGCAAAAACAAAAGTCCATTTGCCCTCCAATTTTCCCTTTGCTTTGTTTTCCTAGATTTATTCCTGTCTTCACCATGAACTAGCCTGAGAGCTGCAGGATGTGGATTTTAAGAGTCCATATTTTAATTTTCAACTATCAAGGCAGGCTGCATTTCTCTGTACATCTTTCAGTGCTTCATCTCCACCCAGGGTGGAAGGCACAGCTCTCCCTGCTCCCCCTGGGCATTAATTCATTGACAGCAGCGTTGTAATTAGAGAAGGCTGAAAATCGCCGCCCTGGGCTGCCACCCTGTTAGGAAATATCCAGCTGCTGTGTGTGGAAATGCAAATAGGGAGCTGCTGAGCCAAACCCGCAGAAATTGGTGTCGTTTTCTGTTGCTTTGGATCTTTGCTGTGATTCTGTGTGAGGGTGAGCAAGGTTGGGCGACTGGAATGAGCTGCCAAATTCTTTCCACCCCTCCTAAGGCAAAACTTAGTCTGAGGACTGGCCGGTGTTCCCAGCAGGGTATGAGCATAGAGTGCCCTGTGCTCTGCACCTCAGCAGCCTGGGATCTGTCCTGCTCATAGGGGGCTGTGCCAGCACATCCCAGCCTGGGCTTCTGGTGCACTGTACTTATTTGAAATGCAAAATAGCATGGTAGGGTTTTAAAATTTCGTTCCATGTCTGAGAACTGTGGCATTTAAGTAAAACCTTATAAAATGAAGGCATTGTTGCCTTTGTAAAATCCTGGCTCAGGCCTGTTACTTTGCCTAGAGAGGGACTGTGAGAAAAGTCCCTGAGAAGAAAACAATTAGTTTTTACCCCTGAGAATACAGTATCCACAGAAGCATGAAAGTTAAACAATAGAAGGAGAAAACAGCAACACATCTGCACCTGTTACTTTTCTGAATGCTTGAATGTTTGTGCCAGAGGTGGCCAGTAGTGGTCTGTTGTAGTCAGTCACAGCCAGTGAGTCCCTTGGAGTGGTGTAGCAGCCAGAGAATCTGTAACACCAATGATAACATACAAAAGGTGTAGAAAAGAGGCTGCTTTGTTTAATAAATGGCTTTTTGGCCCTTGGAAGAGGCACTGTCCATGTGTGTCCTGACTGCCCCAACAGCGACAGAGCACGATATGGGGAGAGCAGGAAGGATGATCCATACACTGACAGTGGAGAGATGTTCTTAAGAACTATTCACATGTATCTTGTGGCCTTAAACCTCCACCAGGGAGTGAGCAGAGCATCAGAAGACAGGACTCTGTGCTTCCTCCCCTGCCACAGACTCCTTGCAGAGCCATGTGCCACTCAGCTATGCCTCTGTGCTAGAAGGACCATCCCCACTCTGGATAGCAGGTGATTACAGCTGTAAATCCAAATGCAGCCATTTCATTGTGCTGCTGGTTGTAAAGTCATCCAGGACACTGAAATGTGAAAGGTGCTGTGGCAGCTGTGATATATTTTTACACACATTTTGTCTGGCAAGCATTAAGTTAGTCCTAAATTAATGGGACAAACAGGAGTAGAATTAGAAATATAGTAGAGGTGGCACCAAATGAACTAAAACCATGGGAGGTCTTGGGCTAGAACCACCCTGAAGGAGAAGGGATATGTCACACTGCCAGTAAAGGAGTGTCACTTAAAGATGTGTATGTGATGAACCAAGAGATTTGTACTGCTGTGCTGGAGAGTTAAATACCCGAAGTGTTTTCTAGCTAAGTACTTTCTTCAGGATCACAGCTAATTGACATGCCTGTTTTTAGGTCTATGGCAACATCTTTTACATCTTCTATGACTCCTTTTAAATCCTAGGAATCCTTTACAGAGCCCTTCATGCAAACAGATATGGCCAGAGTGAGTTTATGCAGTATGCTTTGCAATCCAGAAGAGAGATTTTCTATTTTCCCTTTTTTTTTCCCCTCTATCTGTATCCCTGCTGTTTAGCAAGTAAACGGTAGAGTTGGTCACATAAAATTAAACCTACTTTTACTTACCATGCACTGAAACGCTAGGGCATTCCGGGTGTTCTTAGCTGTGTTTGGAAATGCACCTAAGATATTAGGTAAACACTACAAATGAGATGTAATTGGGAACAAAGAAACAGCTGCCACCTCTTTTGCTAGCTGATTAATTTTTTTTCTGAGTCGCAACAATTCCATTTCGGTGTGCACACCCATCTGCAGTAGTTGCCGCTGCTGCTGGTTGATGGGCTGGGCGCGGCACCGCCCCAGCAGCGAACTTCGATTAATCCCAGCCCGTTTAAAATGCCCCGCAACCCTTCCCCGTCCCCCCGGGAGTCCCTCTGGCTGCATCCCCTGCTGCACTCGGCATCGCCACCAGATGAGACAGGGCTGGGCAGATTTTTAGACTGAAGTTCCTGCAGCAAATTTCTCCAGATCTCCAGCTTTCTTGGCAGCACCATGGGCTCTGCCACGCATTTTTGAGCTTCCACTGTCCTCTAGCGGTGCGTTGTTTGCAAAAGGGAGATGCTCAGAGGACTGGAGCACCTGTGGGGGGAGGATGACCTGGAGATGCTCACCTGGAGAAGAGAAGGCTCCGGGGAGGCTTTAGAGCCCTTCCAGTGCCTAAAAGTGCTCCAAGAGAGCTGGAAAAGGAATTTGGACAAGAGATGGAGTGACAGGACCGGGGGGATGGTTTTAAATTGACAGGGGGCAGGGTTAGATGGGATATTGGGTAGAAATTCTTCCCTGTGAGGGTGGGCAGGCCCTGGCACAGGGTGCCCAGAGCAGCTGTGGCTGCCCCATCCCTGGAAGTGTCCAAGGCCAGGTTGGAGCAACCTGGGATAGCAAAAGGTGTCCCAGTCTAGCAAATGTAAAGCCTTAATGTGTGTCTCTGCCTCTTCTCCAAACCTTCTCTCCTGTAGTGGTTCCCAAGCCATCACTTTGAATATCCACACGTGCACCCCCGTGCAGACACCAGCACATCCACTCTTCCTGCTTTCCCTTCATTTCAGCACGAGCAGTTATTTGGTTTCTTGATCAGCCTTTATTTTTTTAATTAGCCTGGATGTCAGCAGTAGTATTTAAATGAAATTTAATGGGTTTATTTTTTCCTCACAAAGGGGCTGCCGATGTGTGGAAGGTAGCTGAGAGCTTTGGAACTGGGGTGCACAGGAGGAGGGATTGTACTTAAGCTGTTGTCTGCATGTAGCTTGCAAAATGCTTTAGGGCATTAGTGGGAAAAGATGTTTGCAAATATAAAATATTAACCAGCCTTTGTTTTTAATAAGCTTGATTACTCCTAGGGAACAAATAACATTTGTTATAATGTGACTGTTTGTACTATTTCCTGAGTTCATTTTATGAGTATCTATCTTATCCCTCACCTGTAATAGGAGACCAGCTGAATATTTTATAAAATCAGTATTTCGGTAATATTCATATTTTTGTATCAGTATTCCTACAGATGGTGCAATATATAACAAAATGAATAATGCTCAGAAAGCTATTTATTCAAGAAATCCAAGCCCAAAGTCCACAGACACTCAGGTGCACATTTACCATTTCTCAGGGGAGCAAATCCTGTTGGATTCAATGTCAATATTTGCATGAGTGAATGTTAACAAGTTTAAGGCTTTTTTTTTTTTTTTCTCTGATGTCTATTTACATAATGTAACAACCTTGAATTAATTGGATGACTGATTCTTTGAAAATCGTCTTTATTTCCTCCTTTGAGGTGCCTGTGGCTGAGCTGTGATTTGGGTTGGGTGGCTGTGATAGCTTAGCTGTGATCTTGCTGATTTGTAGTGGGATAAACATACAAACACTTCTAATGAAAATTCTTGTGTGAGAGCAGCTTTTTGTATGGTTTTGGTTGGCTGGGTTTTGTTGTAAAAGCTGACTTGGAGAGGAAGGTAAGCCAATAATTTGCCTTGTGTTGAACAAAGGATAAGGTGTTCTCCCATCCTTTATCTGCCTTTCCTAGTGCACAGGCTCTGCAGTGGAGACATTCTCTCCCCATCTAGGCTTTGTATCCTACCTTAAGCCTTTATTATAGAATTTATCCTCTAGCAATAATGATTTTTTTATATTGGCTGTCTTTCTCTGAAATTCCTTCTCTTGAGTACTGGCAAGGAGTGAAATTCAGCAGAGGGACTGGTGGAGACTGGTTTAATGGTACAGTGATCCAAATGATCATGGCAGTAAAAAAAGGAGGATATTGTTATCATCTGACTTCCAGTACCTGAGGCTGCAGTTTTTGTAACTGCTTTAGGGTGCTCTAAACACAAACTGCTACTGAGCCATCACCTGCCCTGTACCAGTGCTGGCACCTGGATGCTTGTGTGGGCAGTTCAGTCCTGCCCAGACAGATAGAAAGCAATTAAAAATCAAAAATAAAATTAAAAAAAAAAAAAAAAAAAAAGTAGAAGCAGTGGTGTTGTCTTGCACCAGGCAAGACAAGAAACCCAAATCAAGTGTCCTAAATCACTTTCTGAAATGGCCTGAAGGTCCCAGTCAATGTAGGACTCAGACTCCCAACTTTGCACACTCTGAATTGTATCCAGGTCTGAACTTGGTGAGTGAACTGAGCAAAGTGAAGGCTGTGAGCCTCTGTTCACTATTACAGTTAATGATCAAGATCCTGCACTTCAGAGCAAGAGCTTAATTTAGCCCCTCAGACTTATCATCTGGGAGGGCCAATCTCTTATTGAGAAGAGGAGCCTGGAGAGTTTAACCTCAGCAAGCTGCAGCAGTCCTTGTGAACCCCCACTGTCTCTGCATTGCCTCAGCTGATGAATAGTTTACTTTTTGTAGGTGTCTTTCTACAGTGCACTCCCTATTTGTAAAGGAAATTATGTCCTTGGGAACTGCAACAAATTCTTGCAAGACTGAATACCAGGAATGCAATGGCAATACCCAGCCACAGCACATCAACAGGTACAAGAAAGGAAAAAACCAGCTGTGCTACTCTGACCATGCTGTTTACCCTCCTGCACTGCTGTTTGCATGTGAATATGAGAGATATTTGTTATGCCCTTCAGCAAATATTGTTCTCTCAATACTGACGGGAATATCACCTGTGGATTAGCAGCACTCATCCTCTCTGGAATGATGTTTCAGTTCTCACTGGAGAGCCTTCAAAAGGAAGATCTTTTACCTCTGCAAGCAGCTTCTAAGAAGAGAAAAAGAGCACATGAGTTTTGATTTCAAACAAATTAATCTTCGGGTGCAAATCCATGTTTCTGGAAAGGAATCTTCCCATTGAAGTCCCCAGCTGTACTGTAGAAGCAATGTCTCCTCTATAAAAATATAGGTCTTTAAAATGTGCAATGCAACCTGACTCACCTGATGGGATGTGACCCCCCAGTGGGGTGTTCCCCTGCACCAAGGCTTGGTGTCTGTCTGAAGGGTCCATGGGATTCCTGACCTCAGCCTCCAAAATTGTCTTGAACACGAGAAGAAAAACACCCAGATATTTCAGTGTTAAATGCAGGCCCATGCTTTCAGTTTTCCTTCTTATTTGCACTTTTCATGCTGCATTTCAAGGTGAATTAAATATGAAATATATCTTGTTATTTAGCCAACACTTTAATGTGCCACTTTTAGCAGCAAAGTACTGCTCAGGAGAGTGCTCACCTGTATGTGTGTGTGAACTTTTGCCCAACGTCTATAGATGTGGAGGTACTTTAGGAGGAATAACAGTAATTTCCCTCACAGTTTCATTCCAGTGGTTTATTTCTCCAGCTTATGCCATAAGCTTCTTCAGGGGAATCTGAAGAGCCAGATTTATAAAGAGAATGGATAATTTCATTGCAAAAAGACAAAACTAGCATTATGCATGTTAAGTTAAGGGTAAACAAATCTCATGCTTCAGGGCACAAAATGATTTCCTATTGGGCTTGGGAAAGATGTTTTTCTTCATGTAAAGCATTGTATGGTTGGCTAGACATATTGCTAAGAGGTTTATTTATTCTGCTGCCCTCTGAAGCATCAGTTTAGGAGGCTTCGTTTTAGGTTGTGCTAGAGGCAGAATGCCAGATATTGTTATAATTTTACTTAGCATGGAGAGCCTGCTTTATAAACTTCCTACTCCAGCAGACCTGTGATGCCTTCAGGGGAGTCCATCAAAAGCAGCCCAGGCTCTCCAACCACCTTACCCAGTATCAGAGAGACCCAACGAGGGTAGAGCTGCTACTTCCTTGTACTCAGGGAAAAAACAACCCAGGATTCGTGTAATTTCCATCCTATAGTACTTATCTGCTGCTTCCATGGTGCAAGCAGTCCCTGTAGAGATGTGATCCTCAGGATATGCTCTCAGGGCACTGAAAATCAGCCACTCTCCAGAGTCTGCCTGCCAGTAAAACTGAAATACCCCACAAAAACCCACATCCCAGGGAAGGAGCAAGCAACGTTGTGAGACAGCGTTTCAGCTGAGGGCAAGGAGCTTCCCTGTCTGCATCCTGCTTGCTCTGTGCTGGGAAAGTGCCCGTGGCTGCTCCTGAGAACACCTCCAGACTGCCCGGATCCAGGCTCTGCCCATCCTCCCGTGCCAGCAGTAATTCAGCCTGTTACTTCAGCACAAAGAGCAGCACACATGAAAGCAACTTTGAAAGTCCTCACAAGAACTGCCTTTGTATTTGATGCCTGCAGTCAGGTTCCCTTAAGGAAATGGAAAGAGAGAGAAATAACTTCTAACAGCCTTGGTAGATTTTCTTATTAGTGGGAAGCCTATGTAATTTGGTAGAAACAGAAGGAATCCAAATCTGTGAATCCAGTGAAAGCCACAGGAACTTAGGTGGATGCATTTGGGAAATTCACTGACAGGAAAGGGAAGGCTTTCAGTTAAAATATTCCCATACACCATCTGAGCTCAAATTCAGTTAATGTGTTTGTCGTGCTTGTTTTGTAAAGTCACCTCTTCTCTCTGTGACTGTTTCTTGCATCAGTAAAATGAGGGTGACAACCACCACTTTTTCTCAATTTAGGATGCAAGCTGCTATGGCCTGGAGCAGGTGCTTTATATAGAGTCTAACACAATATTTAATATAAATAGTCACAGTGCTTTCCAGACAGAAATTATTTTATTGTGAATAAGGCTGAAACATTTTTTTCTCATTTGAAATGTCTGGGGTCTTGTTGTTGTCTGTCATTTCCTCCTCTCTCTACCCTGACTTATGTTTTTGAAAGCTCTGACAGTTCCATGAGTTAATTGCAACCATCATAGTGGGTGCAGCTATTTTATAATGAATTGATCTGCGGGGTGAGGGCAGCTCTGCCTGTAGGTCACTGGTATTTTGTTTGGGTGACAGATGACGAGTCTGACAGGTTTGTGTGTCTCAGGGTCTGTCATGGTGAGGATCAGTCATGTCGAGCTGTGACTGCACCCTTTGAGATCAAGGCACAAGGGGGGCAGGGAGGTCTCTGCTCACTGGGATCTCATGGCTGTGGTTCTGCAGCCCTGCCAAGGCTCTCCCTGCTCTGCCAGCTCAGAGCACAGCTGTGGGACAGCTGGGGCAGGGGACACAGCTCTGAGCTTCTTCAGGTGGGGCAGGGGACACAGCTCTGAGCTTCTTCAGGTGGGGCAGGGGACACAGCTCTGAGCTTCTTCAGGTGAGAAACAAACTCAGGCTTCACTGCTGGTTTTCTGTGTACAAGCTGAGGTGGTGATGGGACATCACCCCTTGTAGCCTGGTGGAAAATATTTCATTTTCCACATCTTCACTACCCCTGGGGGAGTCTGCAGGAAGAGATCTGTTTTTTTCTGGGCACTGGAAGAAGAAGAGAGGAGGTCCTTTGGCATGAGGATGCTGCAGAATGTTTCCTCATGCAGATGATGTCTGGGAGATTAAAGACTGTTTCTAAATGTCTGCATCTTAATTATCCCCATATTCCATTTTGCTACACAGCAGAATTGGGATGACTTGGAACTGGAAGGGATTTGGTTTGAGAATGGGGAGTACAACTGCATATAACAGGATTTACATGCTATGAAGGGAGGTGGCCATGAAATAAGATCAACAGCTGCTTTATTGGGAGGCTGCTGGTGGCAGGAAGAGGTGCCTTGCTTGAAGGTTATATGGGTTACCTTTTTTATTTGAAACATATATATGTCCTGTATTACTCACTTCTGGTATCATAATACTACTTTTACTTTTTTTTTTTTTTTTTTTTTTTTTTTTTGGTAAACAAGGTAAAAAGCTGTAATTTCCTGAAATTTAAAACTTCTGAAGAGCAGCAGATTGCAATTTCAGGGGCACCTTGTCCTTAATAGAGACAAATATTGCATCTCCATTGAGAATTGCTCTTCAAATCAGAAATTCAAGCCTTAATCTCTCAATCAAACAGCACTAAATAAAAACAGCGTTTAACTTTTGCTATCACTCTTCCTTGAAATAGAAGATGAAAAGAAGAAACTGTGTCGTTGGAACCTCCTCTAGAAATTCCTCATTACTTTGTCAAAGCCTTTTAATGTTGTAACACAAGCTTCTGAATTGCAAATAGTGGGCTTAGAAGTAATTAAGTAATTCGTACAACACTCCAACCAAGTGCAAAAATGTTACTTTTAAACATGCTGCTGAGATAAGGAGGAGATTGTGGGGTAGAAGACAAGGTCATGCTTGGAGGAGTTGTGTTATCCCTTGAGGCCACACCTGGAACATCCTTGAGCACAGTGTGATATAATCACAAATAAAAAATAGTTCCTGTCCAGTGTGGACTTTGCCATCCTCACTGACAGCGGGACGTGGGAGAATTCCAATTGCCAGGTTATAGGTGGGAAAATGAGGCATGTGGCAAACTCCAGACAAGAGTCTGTAGCAAGAGTCATGCCTTCCTCAGGAAATTTATCACCACGTTAATCACAAGCTCTGTTTTGTTGCTTCTGCTTGGGGCACAACTCTTCTATTAAAAAAATGGGTACTGTGTAGCCTCCAGAAAATTGGCTTCCAGTCTACAGGATTAAAGGTGTCATCAGTCGGTGTCTCTGTAACTGAGCTGTCTAGGAAAACCTTTTAATCACTGGGGAAACCCATAAATTTATCTCATTTTTGTCTCTCCTTTCTGTTTGCATGACTCCATAGGAAAACCAGTCAAAATTCCCACAGCAGCCGCTGTGAGCTCACTGGGGTCGGGTTTTCCAAGCAGGCCCCTCTCATTCTGAGGCCACATGTTCTGCCTTTACTCATAGTCAGAGCTTTCCTGCTCAGGAAAACACAGTAATGTCTTCTCCACGGTGGTAGAATGAGGCCGTAACTGCAGCAGATGTGCCCAGCAGGAAACAACTTCAATGCACAGAAATATCAGAAATACAGATGAGTAACAGCAGCCCTGGTTAGAGCTCTGCAGCTCCAGCTGCTGCCAAAGTTCCTGCAGCTTTGCCAGAGCTGAGTAAGTTAAATCAGCTCTGACTCGGAGTTTCTTGGTGCCATAAATCAGGGAGGCACTTGGAGAGGTGCAGAGGCAAGGGCTGCTGTAAACTTGTCTGCCTTCAGCACAGCTTGGATAGAGGAGAAAACTGACATTTTTTCCATTATTATGCAATGCTGTTCTGGATGGTTTTTGCACAGAATTTGTTCAGTATGCAGGAAAAATCAGCTCTGAGATGCAAATGTCTCCCAGTGTAAGAATTTACCTGAAGCAGGAGGGAAACCATTACATCAGGAACAAGCCCTGTCTTTTTCTTCTGCAAAATTTTGTTGATAAAGGTTTCTTTCAGGAGATGTCAAACCAATTTGACTTCATTTTGCAAACATAAGGAGACTGCTCAGTGTACGATGGGAGTTGTCTGGAAAATGCTGTTCCAGGAGGATTAGAAAGCATCAGCAGCCGTGCCAGGTGGCAGATCCAGGGGACACGTGGTGCCTGCTGATGGGGAAGGCTTGAGGAGTCCAGGCAGGCACATGTCTGCAGCTCAGCACTGGCTCTGTGTGGAAAGCTTGGATTCTTGTGGGTTTTGGTATTTTTTTTTCTTGTTTCCATTCAGTTTAAAAAACAATGAATAAAACAAATGGGTTTGAAATACTTATCATGGGATCAGCACTGTAAGGAGCAGTACAGGGAGATTTTTAGTAATAAAGAAAAGGCTGTCACACAAAGAGTGTGACTGATGCCAGGTAAAGATCCACTCTCCAGACTTCCAGTCAGGGACAGGGCAAGTTCCCCAAGCCCATACATCCAGTCACAATGGGGAACATTCAAATTTATTTACTTTTTTAAGATGTCTTCAGAGGTGAAGTCAAACCTCACTGTATTCCTGAGGTCAGAGTCCTTACCTTGGGTCCATCTTTAAGCTCTGTGGGGCAGGACTGGCCTCAGCAGAACCACAGCTTCTGAATTCCTCCTCCAACAAGTGTATTTATTGATTTCTTCTTTTCCTTAACATGATTTTAAAAGACCCTTCAGGGAAGAAGCTGTTAAATTCTTCCCACTGAAGGAACTCTTTCTTCTAGTTTGTAACTACCCACAGTAAGAGCTGTTCCTTGTAAGCACCGAGAGCTTAAATTAGTATGGTCTGGATCCTTTTGGGGTTTGCACATCATCAAAAGCATTTCTTCTGTGCTCTAATTCTTCTTTTATCAGTGTCAGGACCCAGAAGAGATGGCATAGCTGCAGGCCATGTGATGGGCCCTGTGGGCAGACATAGAGCATCTTTTGTTTTGTTACTGGCAAGGAGAATCAAGTTGAGATTTGATTTCCAAAATGGAAAAGTTGATGGCTTGTCTGAAGGTTGATGAAACAAAACACTCCAAAGAAAAATTGAATGTCTCCTTCGGTCATTTCTTCCTGAGTGTTCGTTCATCCACTTCACTCTTGCTGTGGTAATCACCCTTGGAAGTGCTCTCTTATCTTCACAGTGTCTTCAGAAATCCTGGTGCTGCTCATGAGAGCCTTGAGGTGTTTTTGGGCAATGGGAGGGTTATCCTTGTTTGCCCCTTGCGCCAGCAGCTGCCAAACAAACTTCACACAAAGAGCTTTTACAAGATCAGGAGCAATTCTTTGTCAGTGGCAATGAATTTAAGAAAAACAGTCCCAAAAAGAGCCTTTCATCAGAACTCCCTCTTACTCTGCTGGTTTGGGGCAGAGAAATCAGAGCTCTGATGTTCTGGCTGGAGGCATGGAAATTTATTACATCTGCCATCTACTGTGACTGCAATTTTCTGGGAGTCTGCTGTGTGCTGCAAACAGCTCCATCTTGGTTTTGCTCCAAATGTATTAAAAGAAACCCACTGTGCTTTGTCATTGTATTTACTCCTCCATCTCACCATCTAAAAATAACTTAAGCTGAAAGGATATGAATTTTGTTTGTGCATGGAAAAAAAGCCCAACATAATGGTTTCAACTACTGTGATTTCAGGGAAACAAGGATGACAATAACTTAGAAAGTTAGTCTGCCTGTGTTATCTATGGATTCAAGAAATGTTTAAAGCAGTGAAATTTAAAGCCATTTTTTCCATCACTTATACCTAATAAAGTGAAGTCAAAAGCAAGCATAAATCAGTGCAGAACTGTACCAAAGCAAGCAGCTTGAGAACACAGAAGAAACTGGCAATTATCTCAAAAAGAAAATGGCTTTAGATTTAAATTCAGTAACAGAAATTGGTGGCAGTCATGGTGTAAAGCCTGTAGTTTTGGTTTAAGCCTCTATTCTTTTTCTTTGCCACTGTAGCAACTCTTTAGGAAGCAATATACTGTAGATGAAGCTTGCTGAACTGGAGAATGGAGTATTTCCCTGGTGTCTCTGAGAGACTGTGGAACAAATTGGACTGAGTATGACAAGCTGCACAGTGTTATTTTAGTGGCTGCAGATAACTGGATTTCTGCTTCTAGGCATTAAGTGTCACTAGTTCATGTATTAAGAGTCAGATCCTGCTGCTGGCCACAGAAGTGAAGGATCTCCAGTGGAGACTCAGCAGTGACCAGGGAAACTTGGAATTTATTGCTGTGCCACCCCGAGTGGGGGCTGCCCCTCAGGGCTCTGCACCAGCAAACGTGGCTGTGTGTAGTCAAGTAAAAACTGAGTTTATTAAACAAAATTCTCCACTGTTTAGTACAGGTTTAACTTATTTGTGCAGGTCCATCATGGTGATAGAGGCAAAGGGCCAGATTTTCTGTGCTCCTGGAGCAGGGCAGTTTGTTAGTGGAGTGATGCTCTGGTGATTTCGTTTTTCCTGTGTTGCTTTTTCTCTGCCTGTGTTACAAGCTGTGCAGCTTCTCCAACACTTCGTGTGTGCTGGGAAAAGGGGGTGGTTGTGCTTGGGAAGGAGAACATCTGGTGAGTGGGCTGAGTTAAAGACAGCTGGGCTCTTTTCATGCTTCTGCTATTGATTCCTGGTGTGACCTTGAGCAGGGAATTCTGCACACTCTTCTGAGCAAGCCTATGAGGAGGCTGCAAGTCAGCTCCAAAACCAGGGGCAGAACAGCTGTGCCAGGGCAATTGCACCTAATTACCCCTGGTTCTTTGAACCTGAGATGTGTTCTGACATAGCACCATGTGTTGGGCAAAACTGCCTGTGGCACTGGTTTTACCATGCTCACTGCCAACTGCAGGCATGTCCTTAATCCTCAATCCCAGTTTATTCTGATCATCCTCTGCCTGATTGTGAGGGGAAGTAAGAGGGTGGTTAAGTGTCTCACAAGCAAGGTTGAGGGGGAGTTAACAAAAATACTCAGCAGAATGTACCAGAGGCCAACTCCCTGCCCCACTGTTTAAACAGGGCTGTATATATGTGCCAGGGGCCATATAGGAAGAAACACAGGAATAATGAGCAATACTTTGAAAATGGATTTAAAAAATTCACAGAAAGCCCCGTTAGCCATATTTATAACCATGCCATTGGTCAATTATAGCAGTGACAGTCTTTAAAAGGCAACACAGGTTTACTTGTGCTTAATTGTTGCCTCCAGCAAGTTACATCTGCTAATGCACAAATGGATAAAGGGAGCTCACAAACACTGGTGACAAAACCCAGCATCCACTTCTTCTCTAGTACCTAAACACATGCAAGATTTTATGAACTGAGAACAGTGTATGCCATTTCCAAATACAGACTGCACTGAGTGGAGCCAAATTTTTTCTTTATTGCACCTTGAAGTACTATTTCATTAGTGAAGGAAAGAACAAATTTGCTTTTTATCTCTATTGAATTAGACCAGGTACTTTTAAATTATGGGCCTGAAATTAACAACACTTTGGACTTGTGCAGTTTCCCATTAAATGTGCTAATACTGAATTATGTAATGTGTATTATTTCAGGTGGATTAATACATCAAATCTGTCTGCATCCATTTAGTGTCTCTTAAAAGTGCAAATGTATTTGATCTGGGAGAAGTAATATATTTTATATGCAATGGTGAGATGGAAAAATTTCCAAATCTTTCACACACATTTATCTCTCAGAATGACTAAGGTCAAATAGAAGTTACTGCCACATCTCTTACCAAATAACAATTGAGTGCAAAATTAAATATTTGCAACCAGAACCTACCAAAAACTTGGCTCCATGTGTAGTGTTCAGACAGAACTGTTTGGTCTGCTCTTGAATTTGTTTTTAAGACAGACTGATGTTTAAAGTGCTTTAGCCACTGGACTGTGAGAATTTCAGTTGATAGTTAACAGTGCTTATTCTCTAATTAACTGTCATTTTTGTGATCACATGCATTAGGGAAAAAAAAGTTTAAAAATGTTTTTAAAAAAATTTAAAATTCAAAGAGGCCTTAATAATATAAAATGCATTCCTGGCTTACTTTCCCCTGTAAATAATACAGAGAGCTCACAGGTAAACAAGAGCTCATCTCCTGGGTGTGCAATAACTCAGGCACAACCAGTTCCCTTTTTGGGTGATCATCTGGTTTCTCTGAAGCACCTCCAAATGTGTGTGTGTGGTACAAGACCATGAAGGTACCAGAGCCACGGGACCTCTGTGGCATCCCCCTGGAGATGCCACTCAGGGAGGGAGGTGGGTGTTGATGCCAGCAGCCAGGGGAGCAGCAGAACAGGACTGAGTTTTCCAAGGTTTATACTTCACTTGTCTTTATTAACTGCTGCTGTTGAAACTTTTAACAGTCACTATGGAAATTGGATGGACAACAGGGAAAAGCAGCCAGGATCATAATCTTCTGAAGGACGCCATAAAGCTGGAACTCAGACTCCTCCTGAATTACCTTCCTCACACATGCACACATTATAATAGAATTAGTAATTCTCATGATTCACTGAAATGACAGTTTCTTGCCCAGCATGATTTAATGGGGTGGTTGTTCCCTGCCAAGGGCTGCCACCTAAAATACTGGATTTATGAGCTGGCTCAGTAGCTGAAACTCTGTAAGGTCTCATTTTTAAAATCTAAGATCCTTGAATAATCTAGGCTGGCTCTCACACATTTGGGAGGCGTGGTGGGGAGGTAAAATGAGTTGCACAGAGTAGACCTGCAGAAATGTTTCTGACGTGAATATCCTTCCAATAACCAGTACAGCCATTACTGATACCAAGGTATCAGGAAACTGTATTATTTTTCATTTCTGTCCATAAGAATTTAATCAAAAAGCCACTGGAACTTATTTCTTTCCTCTGAAGGACTTCCACCAGGTGCTGTTAGCCCAGCTTTATCTCCTGAAGGTCTTTTATAGTGTTAAAAAAGACTGATGAGAAGAGGGAATTTTCCTGCTAAAATGAGAATAAATCATCATTTTTCATTCTGTAAGACCTGTTCATACAAATGGGACACTGCTACCACACAAAGACAAATCACTCTGTGTTACTGCTGTAGTCACTGAGGCCAAATTACCTCTGGAAGGGCAGGTCCCATCCTCCAGGTCCTCCTGCAGCCAAGCTCACAAGCTCAGATGGCAAAGAGTAATTTGCTTTTTGCTGTTGCAGAACACCAATGGCTGTTAATGGAATGAGCAGCAGGTCTTGTCTCTTGCTCTGCTTGGCTTGAAGGAATGAATCTGAGCAAAAGCAGTCTCAGGTGAGGAGTCTGAGTAAGAGCAGCCTCAGATCAGTCCCAGGTGACACCCAGGCTCCTTCTCTCCTCAGGAATGATGAAATCTGGGGGGGCAATGGCTGCAACACAGAAGGGAGTTACAGGGTGGGGTGGGTGTGCATAGCCCTGCACAGCCACTGCCAGGCACAGTCCTCTTCCTTCATTATTTTTCCCTGTAACCTCCCCTTCTTCCTCACAACTAGGTGCTGCAACTGGTTATTAATATTTATAAACTGCTCTGTTGTTTTCTGGTGGGGCAGCTGGATTCCAGCTCAGCAGTCACCCATGGCTGTCTCCCAGCCGTGCCATCCTTAATTAGTGTTACCCAGCTATTCCCTGGACCCCCCCATTACCATGGCAACGTTATTTAATTGCAGAGTCAACTGGTCCCTCACACAGAGTATGGCCTGGCTCCTCTGTGTATTGTGCTCTCAGTGCTATCAGGGGTAATTTCATGTTTTATTCTACATCAGTAATAATTATAATTTCAAATTATGAAACAAAAAATTACCGAGAGAAAGGAAATTAAGAATAATTAGCTCATTGTCAATGTTAGGCATAAAAACTGGGCTTTCAAATAGCAAGTAGCATAAGTGGGTTGTAATTCCTGGTGCCTTAAGAGATGTCACAGAGGGGTACAATTCTAAAGAAATACAAACAAGAGGCTTTGAGACTCCATAAATTTAATGGAAAAGTCCCATTGGTTTCAATAGGAGAAAGAAAATGATTGTGTGTCAGAATATTACTAAATTAAAATTAATTTGGGCTAGAGGATTACCTTTGTCTAT
Source organism: Lanius collurio (assembly GCA_020086605.1). NCBI lineage: Eukaryota > Metazoa > Chordata > Aves > Passeriformes > Laniidae > Lanius > Lanius collurio. Next base: position 3,371,632 of record JACBWW010000037.1, on the reverse strand, counting down.
TGCTGACCTTGGCTGTGGGGAAGCATTGTGTTCTGCAGTACCATAAGATAATTTTTTCAGTAGCATCCACCTTGCACATAGTTAGCTTTCCTCTTCTTCTGGCAGGAAAAATGTCACAAGGATTATTTCAATGTCATTTTTCCTTTCTGGAGACATGAAGTTTTTGAAGCAGTATTTTATAAGTTGGTTTTTTTTTACTTTGGATCAGAATCAGCCATCTCAGTTAGACATAAATGCACATGCAGGGGAACACTGCAGGCAGACTCAGCCTAGGACAGAGTCAAAAAGGGAATTTCAGCTCAAATGGTTTAAATCTGGCAAAGTTACCAGCAACAGAAAATGACCTTGTAATAGAAAGAGTCTGACCTGCCTAAGGTGGATATTTTATGTACCCAAATAACAAGACAGACACTTGTTATTGCTATCAGTGGATGTGCTGATGCAGACTTGCAGTCTGAGTTGACAGAAGGGGTTTTTTCCCCACTCTGTACCAAATCTTCTGAAATCTCATTGGCTCAGGAAAGGAGAGGTAAAGGAGAAAACTCTTCCCCAATATTTGTGGTATATTTAAAGGGTTATTTTCCTTTCTTTGTGCCTATCCCAGGACTGTCTTCTCTTCAGACATTGCCAGTTCTACCTGTCCTGATCTTCTAACATGGTGTTATTTCAGACAGACTGGGAGTTCTCCTAATTAAAGCAGCTATTTGATTTGAACTCACATCCAGTTGAATCCCAACCAATTTGGCCAGAGAAACTAGAATTTCAGGAAAACACTGAGTTTGTCCCTACTCCTAATTTCTTATTTTTCCTCCTCTCCCTTCCATAGTATTTTAATCTGACCCCAGTTTGACCCAGTATAACACAGCAGGAACATGTGCAGCACCTTGTCCTGCAGCTCTCCATGTGAGGGAAGGCAAGCTGCTGCCAACTGCAGATCCAGTTACAGCCAAGCAAGGTTGCTCCATTGCTGCATTTGAAGGCAGAATTAAATTTGCTAACAGTGAAGAGGTGCTAAACCTGCCATTTCTTCTGAATGTGGGACATCTGTTTAGTGCCAATGCTAACATGGCTTTGAGAGGAAACATCAAAACTTCCATCAGTTTCTGCTGTTTCATTTCTTCATTAAAAAAAAAAAAATCTAATTCATCTCTCCTTGGTTTCAGTCTGGCATTTCTGGAGGCATTTCTAGTGCAGACACCCACTCCACCAGTTGCTGTCCAAGCAAATGCCCTGCAGTGAGAGCTGCCCCTTGGCATTTCAGCATCTGGGTCCTTTATGTGAGAGATGAAGTTCTGTTCTTTGACACTCAGTTCTCACATAATTCCAAATAAATTTAAAACATGTATCTGTCTTTACATTTTCTTCTTCACAAGCCTTCTACTTCCCTTGCAGTGGTTCAGAGCTGAAATGACTCACTCTTAAAATGATAACACAATTTGCTAAATGGAATGTCAAAATACATAGGGAGTTGGATGCACTCTCACGGTATAATTTTACCCCAATGAGTTAATGTTTTTATGAGTTAATGTTCTTATTGTTAATCTACAGTGTGGTTATAAAAATTGAAAATAGAGCAAGTCTGTGTAGGAGGGAGAAAAAAAAAGCAGCCAGGTTCAGGTAACAGCCTCTGGAGATTCAGTTGGAGACAGGATGATGGATTCAGCTGTTCATTCCCAAAATATATAATGGCTGTAAGAATAGGCAGAGAAAATATTAAAAATTAAAACACGGATTTCCTTTATTACCTTCAAATGGCAGCTGAGAAATTGGTGAGGTTTAAGGTTGCTGAGTGCACGTGTTGTGATCTGGCCTGTGTGAGCACCATTGGCTGGCATCAAAAGGGGATGTAATTACACTTCTAATCAGAAATTCATGTTTCATAGTCACATCATACTTTCAAATGCATTTTTTCTTTTAGAGTTTTAGAGAGAAAAAGAGAGAGACAACCCAAGAGAATGCACAGCAGATATGTTTATAACTATTTCTACACATGCATTTGGTTGGCAAATTTGGTTTGCTCTGAAGGGAAAACACAAGTGTCTGGCAGTGTGGAGCACCTGCCTGTAAAGCAGCATTTCCTGGTTCTCTTCTCCCCTGTCCCTCAATGCATGAGTCCACAGACAAACCAGGTAACACTTTGGGTCTTTTTACTGGTCAACCAGAAATTCTAGTTACTCACCCGAGTCTGAGTTGTTATAAATAGGAACAGTCTCTAACATCACAGCAAATGCTTCACAATTCTTTACAGTATTTGAAATACTTGGAGACTGCAATGAACAGACACCTGGCACATCACAGGTGAATTACTGAGTGCTATTCTGAATGAGGTCTGGAAGGGGTTGAGTTTAGAGTGGGTCATTTTCCCTGTCCTGTTTCAAGAGGTGGCTTTACCAACACTCACCTGTGTCAGATCATGGTCATCCAAATCAAATCAAAGTTTTCTCTCTGCCTCTGCAAAAAGCTGTGCAAAGGCTTCAGAGAATTCCAAATAGCTCAAATAAATAATAATTTATTTTGACTACACTTAGCCCTTGCACAGATTTCTCTGAAAGCTGGCTATAGGATATCATTCTTTTTATACTTACATACCTGCTTCAAAAGAGTCTTTGGAGCTGGGCACATAATTCAGTTATATTGTTGGTAAGACAACAGATCCAGGTCTGTGCTTCCCTTTGCTCATTTCACAAATTCTGTTGTTTTGGGTTTTTTTTCACCAGACCAAAAAAAAGAAGAACACAGCTCAGTAAAGACTTGTACAAATAGAACTGGATATGAGTTTTGTACAAGGACATCTTCTGGACCAGTGAAGTGCAGCTGATGCTCTTAGAGCTTAAGAGGGCACTTTCAGGTAAGTAGTGTTTCTCTGCCAGGCCATCTGCTCTTCCTTGAAGGACTCTTAACAAATTCTTGATGTTGAGATGATGCTTAGTTTAAAGTAGTTAAACTCATCCTCATTACCCCATCTCAAAATCAGTCATGTAACCATTCTGAACTCTTGAAAGGTGTGGGTTTTCCTTCAGTGGAGATTACATGCACATAATAAGGTGTCACTCATGGAGATATGAAGCAACATTTTCAAGTTCACAGTGTCTTACACAGCAGCAGGGCTGTTCTCAGGTGCACTGAGGTCACTGAAGCTTGAATGAAAAAGGCTGCAAGGGATTTCCATTTTTTAAATGACCTTGCAGAGAAGACAATGCATATGGACATGAATGTCTTGCCCATAAGTTCAGAGTTTTCTACTAACCAGACATTTCTGATTTGAATATTTGTTTTTATAGAATCCCACAAAGTCTGTGCCAGTGCCAGGACCTGGTGCATTGTCAGTACTTCTGGGCTGTGTTTTGTAACACAGATTTGCAGCATAGGTTAGCTTTTGAGGCTTTTCTTTACCTCTGACAGCTTTTATTTGTACAGCTTTGTAACTTTAAGTTAAGCTTGTTTTGCCCTTGGAGTGTTTCTGCTGGTCCTTGTGGAGGTCAAGAGACCTCCAAGGTGTCCTGGGGGAAAAGCTTTGACCCTATTTGTTACCTCACAGTGGTGGAGACCAGAGAAACCTCTCCTAGGATGCTTTGTTTAATTATCTTAAGGCACCCTAGTTCTGTTTCCCTGATTGGCTCATTGGCCTCCCTGCAATTTTCTACCCAATATGTCCCCAGTCCCGAAAGTTCTCCTTTCCCCATTCTCCCACTGGCCCTTTCCATTTTGCTGCTCCCTCACTGTTTCCCTGGTGGCTCCCATACCCTAACTCTGCCTCCCTGTGCCCTCAGATCATTGGTCTCTGATGTGCTCCACACCCCATATACAACCCAGGACCCTTTGCTGATTCCTGTTTTTCTGTCCCTGGGCTGCTTTGTGTGGCTGGAATAAATTCATGCCATGGAACCCCATAGAAGAGCCCCTCCTGCTTCTGTTGTGGTGTGCTTGGAGCTGTCTGCTGTGCTGTGTGTGTGTGGTGGCCCTCCCCAGGCTTCCCCAGGACATGCTTTTGGGAGGGTCACAGCACCAGCCCCCACTGCAACAGTCCTTAACTAATTAAACCTCAGTTAATATTCTTCCCCCTCTCTCCTCTGCCCAGCTGTGGCAGGGGAGGGTGAGCAAGCACTTGTGGGTGCCTGGTGTCAGGGCAGTGCCAAACCATGACACCTGGTTAAAAAAAATGTCCTGAGAGCAAATAATATCTCACTAGACCAAGTCACATATAATTACAATAAAATTTATGTGATGAAGAATAGCAAGAATCAATTTTTATGCCTGGCATTAATTTTCTGAATAGGGAACCAGTAAACATTGCTCTAATTAGTACATTCCTTAGAAACCTATTAGAACATTGTTTTCAGGGCTGAACTTATGAGTTGCACTTCCACTTTTAAAAGCTCACCATCATCAGCTGCAGCCAGAATTCCAAGGACAGAATTTCAATATTGACACCAAGAACTTGGCCAATGCATTTCTAGAGTGAAGAAAAAGCACATTGTGTTTGTTTTTTTAATTTCAACTGATCCTCACCTCATTAAACAAAAATAAAGTAACTTGTGGGGGTTTTTTCTGGGCTTACAGGACCCTAAACTAAGGCCTAAGATTCCCGTGCTCAGTCCTGGCTGTTGGAATAGGAAGACATCAAAGGTTTTCTCACACAGGTTTTCAGTGGGCTTGTGAAGTTGGGCATTGATTGCAAATTCTGCCCCCATGCCATCTCTGTCTACAGGAGAGTTAGCATTCATGGTGTCACTCAAAGTGAACTTTTACTGCCCACAACAACCTATTTCTGTAGCAAAGGTCACATTTGTTATCTATCAGGATGTAGCAGCATAGTGGAATAATGAGTTGCCACAATGAACTGGCCTTTTTACATTCTGAATGGGCTTCTAAATCACACAGAGGGAGCATTGACTGAAAATCATTGGGTCTGTCTACTTGAAAGGTCACAGTCTGAAATACTGCAAGAACATTACACCCTGGTTTATACAGCACAGCAGCTTCTGGTGCAGAGCCCACCACCTACACCAGCTGTGCAGGTGTCTGGGCTTCTTGGGATTTGAGATGGTAATGGGAAAAAAGAAAGTCTACTTGGATCTGTCACAGCCCTTCGTCAAGGAAAGATAGAAATCAATGATGGTTTGGTGCTTTTTATAAATTTTGTCTAATTTTTTTCTTTGTGGCAAAAGCCACCAGAGCTTGCAGTGACTTTCCTCAGAGAGAGCACACACTTCCTTCAAGCACAGCTGCCTTTCCCAGCCCACAGTGGATCTTACACAGCCATGTTTGGGCTGTACATCTTTCCAGACATTTATTTTATCCTGCTCAAGGCTCAATTAATTGTATCTATTTCCTTCCAGCCTTGCTTTCCAGTTTTAAATCTCTTCTCTTTTCACTCCTCAGTCAAGACAGGGTACTTCCTAAACACAGGGCTGTTATTTCCAGTGTAGCTAAAGGAATTTACATGTTCTTGTGGCCTATGACAACTATTTCTTGTTTGCAGACAGTCTGACATGCATCAGCTTTGTCAAATGGAGATGCTACATAAAAGCAATACTCAACATTATACACGTAAAATATAAACTTTGGTGTCTGGCAGATTAGGCTCTTAATAAATACAGCTCCTACCTGACTTATTTTGGAAGGGTGTTTGGCCCTTGGCATTTCAGTGAGCATCCAATGTGGGGCAATATCTTCTCTCTTTCTTCACTTGCATTTCTTTTACTGATGAGCCAAAGTTCATCATCAGTAGTGTTTGAAACAAACAAAATGCTGCTGTTTAAGTGAAGAATATCAGTGTAGATGTAGACAGGGTCCAATTCTCTACTTGAAATTGGCTTTGCACTGCTGTGCTATTTACCCTTATGATGTCATGTCAATATACTCAGGTTTTCCCAGGAGCCATAAAAATATTTAGTTTTACTGCTGCAAGACATTGCTATGACTTACAGAACACCCTGAGCTCCTGGGCCTGAGAATTTGACTTGAGTGGATTTGTCCTCCTGACACAAATCCCTCTGTGGTGCAAGGCAATGTCCCCTCTTTGGTGTGGAAGGCAGAGCTTTTTTTGGCTGCTGCTCTGAAGCTGCAAAGCAATGTACTGAGAGTAAATGATTCCCACAGACCTTTCCATCTCCCCTTCTGAAACCCACCAGGCATCTCTGAATATCTTTTCCTCACTGAATACAGAGCAGACGATAAAAAAATCTAAAAGCAGATGCACCCCATGAAAATAAAGCAGAACACTCCACATCTCACATGGTGCTCTCCAGAGGCAGGATGAAATAAAAAGGAATAAACTCTGTCTGACAGATGTTAATGAAGCACAGAGACCCATTTTAATGAGGCACTGGAGAGTGGCCAGTCTGCTGTAGCTGGGACATCATGAGCCACACAGAAAAGGGACAGGACATGAAGAATGTCTTCACTTTTCTCTAAAGTGTTCTTCTTTAAAGATTTTTGGGAGCGTTTGTTGTGTTGTCACAGGGCATGCTCATGGATGCAGCAGGAGAACCCCCAGCTCCAGGGAGGCAGAAGAGGTGCTGTGCTGACTGGACTTTTCTTGGCTCTGCCTGTTAAATCCTCTTGCAGCTGCTTGGGGAACACTTTTGAAAGGTCAGGAAGCACCACAAATTCCAAATGACAGCTCTTGAATTTGGCTCAGAATAACATGGCTGGATCTGTCTCTCTTCTCCTGCTGTAAATTCTGCTCATGCAGTTTAGAGGGGTGCTGCAGAACAGCTCTTCCCAGGGGTGCCCAAAAAACCTCTGCCCTTCCTCAGCAAAGGAATCAGCTGGTGACAAGGCTTGCAGCAATTGGAGACTGGGCCTGGCTGCTCTGGAGCAGAATTTGTGTTGTATGCAGCTCTTATTTTATCTGCCATCACCCAGGGAGGTTGGGATATATAAATGTATTACATTTGAAACAGGAATAAAATATTAAACTGAATGCAATAAAGAGATAAAAAAAACATGTGCACAAGGTAAAATGCCAACTTTAGATACTAAAAAACCTTAAACTAAATGAGTTGAGGGAACTTGTGGATCAGCAGTCTTAAGATGTATTCCATATTATTAATTAACTTCAGAATTTAAATTTGATTTTTGTTTCAAGCAGACTTCTTAAGGAGTTGTGGCTAATTTTCAACATATTTAAGAATGTACACTGAGCCCTCCCCAAAGAGTAATTTCATTAATTGCTTGGTACTGCTACTGCTTGGACTTAGAATCCTTTTTTTTTTAATTACAAAGAATATTCAAGCCATTATATTTTCCTCACATGAAGCACAACAGAAGATTCCCCTCCATGATTCTGCTGTGGCTGTTGACACAGTCCTCCTCTGCAAATTTCAGGGTATTTCTGGAAAGGGATCTGTTTATAATAATATTTGTGTGCACATGATCTCTACAAGCCTTCACTTTAATCTTGGTTAAATAGCCAAGTAATTAAATAGTAATTCCTGGTGCTGGAAAAACATCATCCTCCCATGAGACAAAACAGGAACAGGGAATGTTTACGGCACTGGCATTTTAAAGCTAATTTAAAGAGGATTTATCACAATTAGAAAAAGAGTTAATGAGGGATATATGCACATTGGCTGGCTAATAGTGATTCACATTCCACCACTGTCATCAAGCTGAAGCAGAGGTTGGAAGGGCCAACTCCTGCCTGCCTGCAAACATCCACGTGGCTGCCAGGGCTCCAGCAAAGCATCTCCAGCAGCACTTCTCAAAGAACCAGTGTGAGAGCAGATGTAAGAAGTATTTAATAGCCCAAGACAACTGAAATGTTATTGAAAAGAGAAATCCTGTGGCTTAAGGCAATATAATTAACTCTGCCTTCCAGTCAGGCTTATCTATGGAAAAAATGCCGGTGAAAATTTCATCAACTGCTCTGATGATCTGTGGGAAGAAAGGTTTGTAGAAATGGGAATGCTGGCATGGTCATGAGAACCTGAGTACATCTCAGAGGTGTTCTGCATCCCCTGCTGCAGCTGCCCAGCTGTTGAACACATCCCAGTGCAGGTACCAAGTTCAACACCATTAATATTGCACTGGCTCCAATCTCAGCCTTCCAAAACCTCTGGTTCTTTGTCCTCTTTAGTGATTATATAGACATTATCCCTGTCTACACTCAGACTGGGTTTTCCTCTGAAGCTAAATGTGTGTGTGCATGTGGATAGAAAATGGGTTAATGGAAGGAAGTCAAGCAAATCAAGTGAGGGCAGAGGCCAAATGGCAGAGGTTGAGCTCTCTGCAGAAGGGGCATTAGTACCAGTATCAGTCCAAACTGCAGCAGCTGTTCCTAAACTGCAGCAGTGATCCCCAGACTGCAGCAGGGATTTCCAAACTGCAGCAGTGATCTCCAAACTGCAGTGATCTCCAAACTGCAGCAGAGATCTCCAAACTGCAGCAGCTATTCCCAAACTGCAGCAGCTATTCCCAAACTGCAGCAGGGATCTCCAAACTGCAGCAGCTATTTCCAAACTGCAGCAGCGCTGTCCAAACTGCAGCAGCTATTCCTAAACTGCAGCAGTGATCTCCAAACTGCAGCAGGGATCTCCAAACTGAAGCAGTGATCTCCAAATTGCAGTGATCTCCAAACTGCAGCAGGCTGCGTGTCCCCTCCGTGGGCACACAACAGGCTGCCAAAGCGTGCTGTCCCACGGGCACGCTTTGGAGCAGCTGCAGGGCCCCAGGGTTGGGGAGTGTCAAAAACACGCTGACAAAATTGCCAATTACAGTACTTGGTGTATTAAAGCCCCCGGGGATGAGCAGAGGGGAGCAGCCCCACTGGCAGACACGGCAAGGCAGAGCTACTGTCACAGGGGGGGTACCTGGACAGCCACAGCTCCTCCAGTTCCACACTGAGCGGCTTCAAAAGCTGATTATTTTCCTCAGTGTGTGATATCACAACTATTTGGGTACTCGAATTTCATGGCCAGTGGGAAGCCTCATGAATAAAATTTCCTGGCAGTGGCCTGGCCTGGGAATGCTCCATCCTGGCTCCCCTCCAGCCCTGCAGCAGGTGAGGGATGGCGTGAGTGAAGCTGCTGTTCCCTCCCAGCTGAAGGGTATGAGCTCTGACAGCATTTGCTGATGGCCACTGAACCATAAGCCATCCTGTAAAAGTACTTACACTTTACTCACTGCCAAGGCAATTCATGAGCAGGTTGTGAGGGGGAAAAAAATTGAAAAGTGAGCAGGGTTAAGGAGGATGTATGAAAGTTTGGAGGGAGGAAAAAAAGTGTTAGGTAATGCTAACTCATCAAAATAGGCCCTGAAATAGGTCATAAAGGAGATGAAACTGTAAGAGAGGCATCATAGTGGAAATAACTACAGCACCATCCATGTCTGTCTGGTGCACACTTTTCACTCACTCCCTGATTTGAAAGCAATTTTTGACATTTGGGCTCCATCAGAACACTTCTTGCCAAGAGATCACTGTATAGTTTCACAAGTATTATTGAGGACTCACACCTTGTCTGTGAAGTAGATCAGTGAAGCTACCTCATTTTTTCAGATGAGTAAATTGCATCATAGAAGTGAGTGATTATTTTTTTTCTATTTTCCCTGAGACCACAGCAAGCCAGGTTTAAAGCAAGATCTCAAGAGTCCTGGCTCCTACATCCTGGTTTTATAACCTGCACTGCACTATCTCTGATTTAACAGAGTCCTGGTAAGTAACTCTGAGGCATTAAATACCATTTCTGATTAGAAGTTGGATATGTTTATGTTTGGGGGTAGTCCTGGTGCATTAAGAGAGGAAGAGAAGGTGCAGCACAACAGGACTGTATTTGCTAATGTTTTGCCAATCAGCTTAAAATATTCTTTAGTAGTCAGGGGCTGCTGTTCTTACTTTGATGTCAGGAATGTAGAGAAATAGTTGGAAAGTCATTGGTAATGCTGAAAGGTTGAAGAGTTTTCCATGTTACCAAGCTCATGGATATCCCACAATTTCACATGATGCCTCATTCTGAGGAAAAGCTGTGATTTCTGAGGATAGTCCAAGGACTCCTCAATCCCCAGAGAAGAACTTGTGAGTATCTGAAGTGTAACTACTGAGAGGTGCAGCAGTGCTTCCCCCAGCTACAAAAATGCATATTGACTGAAAAAAAAAGTCATTTTACATTATGTAAAGCACACATTAAGCAAAACATTTTTATTTGTGAATGTAGAGAACATACTGAATGACTGTTTATAGAAGTTTGTTGGATTAGGGTCCTAACCAAAATTAAACCCCTGATAAGTTCCTTTTTTTACAAAGGAAAAGGACTAAGCACTAAGATTATCTGGTTAAAAATATAAATAATTCTGTGGAATGTATGTTTACAACCAGTCATGAGAAATATAGAATGAACTGAAAAAAAAATTACAGGGGAGTAAAGACTGACTCAACTGATAGCTAAGTATTAACTTATAAGGAGATGGGATATTACAAAGGGCTTGGCAAACTGAGTTGTCCAAACTGACTGACTAAATCAAGAAATTAAACATCCTTGGGCAAAGCAAACTATGCACCAGCAGAGGTCATGGCTGTTTCCTCAAAGGGTTTGGCTCTTTCACTTTGCAGTCGAGTTTTAAATATAGCTTTAGTGTGCAGAGGTAAAGGTCTTGGTCTCTGTTGAACAGAAGGGCTTTGGAGCGAGTTCCCTCCCAGAGGTGTTAATGAACACAAACAGGTTATTGGGATGTTATTTGTAGCAGCTTCCCTTCGTGATGGGTGTGAGGGCTCCACCAGCCACGCAATGGTTAAAGATAGGAGATTTAATTAGCTATGCTCTGGTGGGCTTGCCTTTTGGCCTCAGAAATAAAAGGATTCAAAGAAGAGCAGTGGAAAGATTCCTCTTTTTCTGTCTTCCCTGGAGCAGTCTCAGTACCACCAGTGTGCTGCATCTGTGCCATGGCACCTCTCGCCGTTGCACTGTTGTTTCAGGCTGTTGCAGTAAATTTCCTTTATTATATTTGTATTTCATTGCCACAGGAGTTACTCAGAAAGCTGGAACTGATGAGAAACACTGAGAAACCAGAGATCACCTTGCTGGTGTGCAGGTAAACATATCTGTATTCAAAAGTCTGCTGACAATATGGTATATTTTCTGCAATTGATTTGAGCAACGGGAAATGAGGGTCTGCGGCTTAAGTGCCACGTTCACAAGATGATGGTGTATTGTTATCCTAATAAAAGCTAAGACTAAGCAGCACTTGAAGCATAATACCATTCAAGTGAGCCCAGTTAAAAGCAAGCACCAATTTCCAGGTAGTGACCTTGAGCTGAGGGTGTTGCATTACCAGCTGCAGCTGAAAGGGATTTGGTTCAGCTGAGGGCTATGCACAGACCCACAGCAAAGAAATTATAAGTAACAAGGCACTGCATGAGAGGCTCTGTCTGCCTTGCTCTCAGTCCCCATTCCCCACAAAGTAAGAAAATTGATGGTAAATGCACAACAGCTTATCGTTCATGGGTGGTTAGAGAATTCCAATTTGAAAGGGGCTGGGGTTATTCTTGCCTAGCAGAATAAATGCTAACTATATTCCAGTCCATTTGTGTATAGCAATGGAAAACATGATTTATCTGGGGTGTCAGGAATGACATTGCCTTTCATTAGCCTTAAATAATGTTATGAGGCTCTGCTCTACTACTAGGAAGGTTCATGTACTATCAATTTCTGTGCATTTATACACATGCAGAATTAGGAAGGCGGAAATTCCTCAAAACCTTGCTAGGAGAAACCTGTTCAGAGCTTATAGCAAATATTTATTTTATGTTTTAAAAATTCAATAGACTCCAGTTAATCTGCCCTCTGGTAATCCCCAGAATAGTGATTGAGCCAGCGCTTAGCTGGTATCATGTGAAACGCTCCGAACGGAGTCTAGAGACACTTCAGAGGCAGAGAAGCGGGCATTTGCTTTATTCGGATCGCTCCTCCGAACACGCACACACAGCACAGGGTAAGGTTACAGTCATGAATATTCACTGCATTCCCTGGGAAAGGAGTGGTTCTACATTTCTTCTCGGAAGTCATTAATATCATTAGCATACGTGCAGCGCAGGGGCTCTGTACCCCAGTGGTCGCACTGAGGAAGGCTCTCTGTGTCTTCCTCGGGGGTCTTTCTGATGAAGGCCACTGGTCTTCCTCACAATGCTCTTTTCACCTTTCTCTCTGGAGCAGTCCTTTGTTGGCAGATTCAGCAGTTTCTGTGCTGGTTTCAACAGGTTCTGTTCCTCTTACCTTGACCAGGTGCGTTCCCTTTAGCTCACCCTGACAAGGCTAAGGCACATCCTGCTTCTTAAGCGTGTGATTAACATTTGCTGACTCTTAATAGTTAACTCGTGCTTCCATGACTTAATTATTGCTCAATCCCTCTCAAATGTACCAAAGCTCTTCTGAAAGCAGCAGTGAGGCTGCTCCTCTAAGATATAAGAGGCTTTGGCTCAGTTCCCTAATTTACAACAGGTCTCTGTGTAACTTTGGCCAAATTCCTTCTATCTAGATAAAAACAAGGGTTTACAAACCTTAGGGTAAGGTAAGGGTAGCAAACAAAGTTCAAATCCCAGTGATGCTCAGACTTCCTACACAATGCTTAAGAGAGAAAGGCTCAATGGATGGAGTGCAGAAATGAAAACACAGAGGCTGCATTACTGGGGAGGCACCCTCAGCACCTCACCTTCTGTGTGCTTTAGGAAGCCAATTCTATGAAAGAAGGCATAAAACTCCATATTTCTAGTGAGAATCCTCTGCTGCTGTTTACAGCACCAGCACAGCACCAGTTTCTTACTGCTCCTGAAGGCAGGTGGAAATTAGGGGCTAAGCAATTCAGTTCACTCATGGCAAAAGACTTGTGGGCAGGCATGGAAGCAAAATTTTCCAGTCTCTGGTCAAGCCACATCTGAGAGCCTGTTTCAAGCATCAGTTCCCTGGAAAACTGGCATCAGAAGAGGGACTTTGGAGAAATTAACAACTCCAACATTTAATCTTCCTTTTGTTGCATCAGAACCTCAGTGTGGGATTGGAAGGTAAATGGATTAAGGACTGTAAAACATTCAGTTATTGTAGCAATGGGGAACATCTAAACTGCTAAAATTGATAGGTGCTGTCATTTGTAATTGCTGAGAGCTTGAGCACCAGAGTGTGTTACAAGTACAGTGGGAAGGTTTGAGGTCTTCAGGGGTGATGGTCTGATCTCTGATCCATACAGGTACAGCTGTCTGGGGGGAAATTGTGTGCAGATATGCCAGTCTGGAAAGGTCTGCCCTGCAGACAAGACTGCAAACAAGACTGCAGAACAGGCACTTCCACAGCTGTGATTTGAAGACTGGGTGTAGGTGCTCTGTAAGCAACTGGTCAAAAAAGCAATGGTGTCAGTGCCTTTTTGGTAGCTTTGTGTTTCATTACGGAAGAAATCTTTATTGTGGACATAGTTACAGGAATAAGTGAACGGAAAACATTTTAGGGGATGATTCTGTCACAAGAAAGGGTGGAGAAGTGGGCCAGGCAAAGATTCTAGAGGTCAAAAGTTACTGAGAAACAAGGCGAGGAAATATTAGATCAAATAAGGAATGTATGGTGGGCCCTCTCTGAAATGAGAGAAATGTTTTGGGGTAAATTCTGCAGAATTACCAAAGGACAAGTATCTGAGGAAGGTGAGTGTGTGAGCATGCATGCAGTACCTCAGGAAACAAGTTTCATGCCTCTCTCCTGCAGGATGACATCTCACCACGAGCTAAAAGTTACTTGCTTCCTGTTACACTTCACAGCATTTTTGTCATTCTCATCTTCTCCCCTTCTTCCCTTTTGACCCATGATAGGTGTTAATATTCACTTTGACTATTCAGGAGCATTTTCTGACACAAAATCTCAGCTTGAGAGAAGTGTGGCAATTTATATTTGAGTTACTTATTGCTGGATCTCAAAGGCTCCTTAAAGCAGGGCTGCCAGGAGTGATTTGTCAAGTGTGTCAGTGCAAGCCTGGGGTTGTCCTTAGTGATGAGAACAACCTGCACCAAACCATGGATAGCTCCTGGCTTTGGGCTTTGTATGGAACCAAACATTCAGGGAGAGCCCCAGCCATCTTTCCTTGTCCACTGGATGTGTAAATCCCTACCAAAATTCAGCAGTGATGCTTAGAAAGCATCAGTGTAAAGCCAAGGATTGTGATTCTCTTAAGCTGGGAGGCCAGAAGCACAGTTCAACTCTGCATTTCTTTTTGAGCAGAGCTATGTGTACCATTTAGGAGTCTTTCTGCTCGTAAGATCAGAAGCAGGGAATGCTTATAAATGAATGTCATTGCAAGGGAAAATGAGTGTCCCAAATTAGTAGGCAATCTGGAAGAACTGCCTGTTTCCAGGAGTGACTACATTAGCAAGCAGCAGCAGACTTGGTGTGATGGTCTAGCATGGGAAGACCTCTGACATATTGATCGTGATGGAAAAAGCAAATCATCAAATAATTTTGATACTCTTCTGTATTAAATATTTCAGTAAACAAACTCTGCACTGTGAGCATCACTGCATCATTACCCAGACATAGCTGTGGTGAAAGATGAAGTACAGACAAGCAGAAATTTCCAGTTTGTCTACAGGTCTTGTGCAGTCTCTTAGAGTGAGCATGCACAGTGCCTCCCAAAGCATCCTCTGCTGCTGGAAATACCAGTGGGATTCCTGCAGCGTGTGAACTATGCCTTTTAGACATCATGATAATTGTTTCACACAACATTAAATTGCTTGTAGCTGCACTTGCAAACACCAGTGCTCCAGCTCCCTGGGTAAAATGTACTGCACTCTTTGCCAAAAACAGCAGTGTGGAGGTGCAACCAAAGCAGGGAGTGCATTCTGAGGTTTAAGGCTGCTCTGAACAGTCAGAGATCTCGACCTTAAGTTTCAGAGCAGCAACCAGCCCTAATTCCACCCTGATTCAGAGGCTGAACCTTCTGCAATCTCTCCTTACTGAAGTTCATTTCAGTGAGCTCAGGCCCCAGAACAGGTAACTGTCAGACACTTCCTATAAACCTTCAGTGCAAAGGAGCTCTGAGAAAAGTGTGTGTTCTTCTGTTCCCCAGACCTGAGGCTCAGGATAGCACTGAGGTAACAGTGCCACAAATCTCTATTTAGGCCACATCTGTGAGCTCCAGAATAACATCTGGGGCCGTGTAGCAGCCCCACAGGTCAGAGCCACCTGCACTGACCATGCCCAGGTGTGGTGGAAGTTAAAGAAATCTGAATCCTTTGTACTCAGAAGATTCAGTCCAACCACAAGCAGCCTTTGTTTCTGTGTCCACATTAAGAACCCAGGTGAACATTTGCCTCCCTCAGAAACAGGAAAAGATGTTCTTCAGATTTCACTGAGTTGCACTACCAAAATCTGCATTTATTTGTTTATTATGGCAGTATATATGGCTGTTTCCATTAAACAAGTTGCAAAATTTTCTCTCTATCCTGCTTTGCAATAGTAGGAAAATCACTGCCTTTCAAGTGGGGTCTTTTGGCAGGTCCCCATAACTGTCTCCACTAGTAGAGGTTTTGGGTTGGGCTTTTCACTTCCTAGCTGTGAGGCAATTAATGTGTGATAAAATCTATAGCTGATGGGAAATTTTTCTAACAAAACACCTCTGATGAGCAAATACTGACTTGTCAAAATCAAAACTGTCCAAAATTCTAGTTCTGAAATTGTTAGTGTATCTGGTTCTGCATGCTCAAAATGAAACCTAATGATTTTTTGTCTTTGAATAATTTTTGGATACACTTGGATGAGAAGAGTAGCTTAAATTGTTGTTTTGTTAAAGAAAAAACAGAAACATTAGGGAAATCCCAACACTTTCTCATTTTTATATGGAAATAACACATAACAAAAACACAAAATGGATTTCTGAAGGGGATTGAGGCACAAATTGCATATGTACGTTCAGTTAAAAACAAACAAACAAAAAAACCCAAAGAAACAAAAAAAAAAAAAAAAAAAAAACAAAACCAAAAACCCACAAAGGATCCAAACCCTGTAACTTTTTTCTTTCCTAGCAGAAAGCCACCACAACAGAGACAGAACCTGCATCCAAATGCTCTCACTGTCCACTGAAAGCCTCTTTCCTCAGTTCACCTGACACTCTCCGTGTCACCACAATGGATGAGGCTCACTGAGATGCAGATAAAGACTGCTGTGGAACAGAAGAATGGATGGAGAGCTCAGAATCATGGCTCTAGTTTCTTTTTGTTTTCCTTAACATCCTGACCTTCGTAGCTCTTCAGGCCCTGCTTGTGTTTGCTGTAATGCATTTATTTCATTCAAACTTTTTTTCAAAACTGCTTTGTCAGGGAATTGAAGTTAATAGTAAAGTTATGATAACATTTGTTGTCCCTTATGAGAGATGAAAATGAGTGTTTTTCTTCATGAGAGATGCTCAGTGTAACAATAATTGCTGAGTAACAAACTAGTTCCATTGTTTATCTTGGCATCACACAATTTTTCTTAAATTAACAACCTAAAAAATAGTGATTTTTATTTTTGGAGTAAAGAGTAGCAAAATTACCCTAGTAAAAGCCAAAAACCAAATTAAGAACAGGCATTCATAAGATTTTTTTGAAAACCAGAGCCAAACCTGTTGCAATTGTTATTTTTATGCTGAGAAGTCCCCTGCACTCAGAAGAGTAGCTGGTACTATGAACACAGCTCACTGAAAAGCAGCTAAACCTCCCCCACTCACTTGTTTAACCATTCCTGAGTTTTTCTGCCAAGCACCTGCCTTTTAATTTGCTACAACCAACCTGAAACATCTGTCAATTTTTTTTCCCCATGAATTAATAATGCTGTAATTAAAATCCAACAGAGAGCTCAGCTGAGACTCCTGGTTAATTAGGACAGGAAGGGGCCGTGTGAGCAGCATGGCACTACATGGCTTGGGGAAGGCTTGGATTGGAACCAGGGCTCTGTGAGGGATCAGTTTCTGCCAGTCCAGGAGGCTTTTGGATGTTTGTTCCAGTAGCCACCATATCTAATTGTGGGAAATCAAATATTGCTGAAATTATTTAATTTGGATGCAGTGCCCCAAAATTATTTTCTATAAAGGATCTGAGTTTAGTTGTTGTTTCTCTGTAAGCACTGCAAAAAGGAGTAGAAGCAGTGCTGAACTAAGCTCTTACTGAGAGATGTTTTGCACTTCAAGTGGCAGTGGGAGTGTCACAAAGAGAAAAATGAACCCCTTGGTAAAGGCCATACCTGCTGCTAATGGGCAAAGATTGAGGATTTCAGTTTCTTCCAGGATTGATTTCCACACTGATAATTGCAATGGTGCCCAACTAATCAAGATTGTTCCTGGTACTGAAAATACCAGCTTGATTCAGCTTTGATGCTTGTTGACTCCTGTAGCTGAAGTTCTTATACCACATACTTGATATGTAAGGATTTGGAGATTGGCTGATTTGTTTTGTTTTGGAACAGCAGACAAAAATATTTGTAGTGTTATTGCATTTCAGCACACTTAGAGATGAAAACATCGATCTGAAGATCTCATCATTTATCAAGTAATTTTTTAATTTTAAAAAGTGCACAGATTAAGCTTTTTCAAGCTTTTTCAAGCTCTTTGAAGGCAGAGATTTATCTTGCAGCTTGGAGTGAGATATAAGAAATTTTTATCATGAACTTAAATAATTTGAAACCAAAATTAAACTAAACTTGTAGCACACAGCAATGTGTACCATGTGTAAGCTGAGTGTCCTGCTGTGTACCAGTGCCATGTAACTCAAAAACATTCCTGATTTAATTGGACAAGTGTGTTTTACAACTGTCCAAATTCTCAAAGGATCTCCTACAAAATAAACTTCTTTAGGTAGCCTTTAATGCAAAGAGAAGGTTGGTTAATTCATATATTCTTTATTGTTAGCTTAAGAGAGAACAATTTGTTTGCCACTTTCCTTTGATGACAGAAAAGTTCCCAACTTCTCATGTTAGTTTGCTCTATATCTGAATTATCAAGTTCATACGTAATTTTCAATTTTGAGCTTGTGCTTAATTTTCAATTTTGATCTTATATACTGCTTTTTGTGCAGCAGTATATATATATATTTATATGAATATATATATACACATACAGCAGTTGCATCCTATTAATGGGAAAACTATCTACAATTCCTGTAATTTAAGATTTAAGGGAGTCTTTATTTCTTTCTAAGTTTTCCTGTGAGAGTTCAGCCAAGGATTCTTCTTTCCAGTGGATAAGATATATTTAATAGTTAACCTACTACAGGAAACTTAAGTCAAGACTCACCCTATTCTGCAATATAATAATAATTTCATAATTTCTTTATAAATCTAGAATCCATTAAAAGAAAATACTCCTCTGGAAAGAAGCTCAGGGAACTGGATGATGCATCTTTGTCTGTGAGAAGGTGAACTTCAGAAAAAGTTTAGGTAAGTTTACTGAATATACAACAGAATATTTATCTTCAGCTTTGATCCAGGGAAAAGGAAGAATTGTTTCCTGAAAGGGAGGAGAGGAAAGGTTTTGGATTAACACCACTTGTGAGGGTAAAATCCCAGAAGGAGGTAATGTGTAATATCTTAAAAAAACCCCAAAACAACTGAACAACAACAGCAACAAAAACCAAACAAACGCCCCCCAAAACCCCCACAACCCCAAACAAACACAGCCCCCAACAACAAACAAACAAAAACCAGAAAATAAACCCCTGGATAGATCCAAAATACTTATTTTCTGCAAGACTCTAGCCTCAGCCCGATGCCATGGTGATTTTTTGCCTTTTATTTTATATACCTTTTATATAGCTTTTATTTAGGCTTGGTGCTTTTAGGATTCGTGTTTGTAATTCCTTAAGCTCAGTAATTTAGCTTAGTCCTCCTCTCCTGTTAAGCCAGAGCCCAAACCCCCTGCAGGGCTCACAGCTGGGGCCAGAAGGTTCCTGCTGCCCTGAGGAACCAAAGTCCCCTCTGGGGCACATCCTGCAAACGGGGCTGTGCCCAGGCAGGGGCAGCTCCTCGGGCTGGGGGATATCACCATTCACCTCGGCTTGGCACTGGGGAATCATTGATAGACATGCTAATTTGCAAAGTCTGTAAATTGTATGTGTGATCTGTCGTGGGGGTGCATTGCTGTGCATTTTTGGGGGTGTTTAATGGGAATTTTGGTGTGGATTTCAGTGCATTCCACCTGGACAAAGTTGTGCACCTTAAGGATCTTTAAATAAATATCAAGGTAAAAAACCCTTTTCCCTTAAACTGTGTTTGGTTCTTAATTTTAAGACCTGGGAAAGGCAACAGGTAGACATCATTTTAGTTTTAGATTAGCTGAGATTCCTGGAGTGTGTTATTAAAAAAAAAAAAAAAATCACCTGAAATTCTCAGTGTTTTAGGAGGGGGAGAAATACAGATTTGTCCAACTTCACCTGGAAGTCCCAGGGCAGTGAGAGCTGCTTAGGGCATGTGATAGAGGAAATGCAGCACAGTCAAGAGGGAGAAAACCTGGCTGTCACCCACAAAAATGCCACATCCCTAACCCTCTCCTACCTTTTGAGAGCTTGGCATTGCATTTACTGGGTTGTTTTTGTTTTGTTTTTTATTATTTCGAATTGCAAGACAGCACTGCAATGCTAACGAGCTGCACCTGAAGCTCCGTGTGCAAAGGAGAAAACCCAACATGGCTGAGAGGGAGTTTTCCTGAGACACCTTTCCCTTCAAGGAGCTGCTGCATGAAAAATGAGGAGATTCCTTGACCAAGCTTGCCCTCTGCAGGCCTCTTCCTCCCTCTGGCACTGCCAGATTTGTTCCTTTTCTACACAGGCAATTTAAGTGGGCTACTCACATAACAGCATTTAGATATTTTATTTTTTTTTTAATAAAATAGTAATTACTTAAATAGATATTTGGAGACAGCTCTTAGTGCAACTGGGTCCCAAACATTATTTTAATTTGCCCAAATAGCTCCTGATTAGGTTTGCTGTTATCTGAAGGCAGTGAGCTAATGGAGATGATGCAGAAGGGATTTGATTTAACCCTGGAGCTGTTTGTTCAAGCAAAGCTCCCAGCACAGGCTGGAACCAGCATCTGGTCTAATGAGCCACAGTGAGGATCCCACCGACTGCAGCTCTGTTGTGCTGGATAACAAGGAGGAGTCACTGAAATGGGCTTCTGGTGAAGGCAGGGAGAGTAAATACAGCCCTTGGGAGATGAAGAATACTGTGCAGCTCCTCATTTAATGGATGAATAAGGACTTTTTAAGACTCTCTCATTTTTAAACCAAAAAATCATCACAAAGGTTTATAATTTTCACATAACTAATAAAAGCAGGTACAGGTCAATACCTTAAGTCAGTTTATGAATGACAGTTGTTTAAGTGTTTCACTAAATGTTCTCTGTGTGTGATTCTTTGAAAATAGGACTGAAACCTAAAAAAGGTAAAGGTGTGATTTTTTAAAGCTAAATTAATGAGATACAACTCTGAAATGTAAAGCCAACAAAACTAAATTTAAAAAAAAATCTCTGCATAGCTATAGCAATTTGGGATTTTTTATTTGTAATTGACACAATGTCATCAAAATCTCTGGTACAAAAGAAATTACATTGACAATCCTGCTTATGTTGGTATAATGCATGCCTGCTGAGCTGAGGCAGACAGAAGCTATGCCACTCAACACTTTGATTTCAAAACATTTTGCAAAGAGAAGTTATTTAACTTCTTTCTTTCTTTTTCTAACATACTCTATGTTCTTGCAAGAGGCAGAAAATGTCCATTAATAGTAATAATTAAGTGTAATATTATCTCTTCAGTAGCAGTAAAATTGCAAGGAGTGCACTATGACTCTCCTGGGACTCTTTGACCACCAACTCATGAATTCTGAGGATTTCAGCCCTTAGAAGGCTGAAGAGCCAGAGAGGTTTGTTTCAGGCAGAACCTGAAGCCCACCAGGAGTTCACAGATCTAAACCAAAAGCTGATTTCAACGAGTAACTTTAATCAGTAAATTCCAGTGAAAAAATGCTTTGTTGGAATATTTTCCTCCAAGTAGCTGTCATGGTTTGACACGGAAGTGTTTTTTTGCAAAAAGGTCCTTCTAGTTCTGATCAGAAGCAATCAATTTCCTGGCTTAATTATTGGCAAGTTTTAAGCCACTTATAAGTTTGACACGCCTCTGTGAAATCCCATTTTAGGAAAGACAGAGACTGTCAAATGGAGCTTCACAGGGCTGCATGATGAATTCTAGACATTAACTACAGGCTGAGTAAGAAAAAGACTCCTACATTCATGGTACATGATCAATTTGCCTAAGAGTTAGTTCTTTAATGACTTCTTTTTCATAGAGATACTTGCAGGTACACCAAAAACCGTGTTTTTCTCCTCCGTTCCTGTTAAAACCATCCAGTAGATGGGGCCACAGAGTTGTACAAAACGCAAAAGAAAATAAGATTAGTTCCTCGTAGGAAAAACTCTCATAGTGCAAATAGAGCTTTGTTAATCCATTAAATTCTACCGTCAGGCAAGTAATTTATTTACTTATATTGTGTCCTGACTGTATGACTCATTAGGCTGTACTCAAATGCTAGTTAATATGATTCCATGTGTGTTTGATACTGAAATAATTACAGCTCCCAGCCAACAAAAATTACAGCTGAGATGTTAATTTTCATTCATCCTCTATTCGTTCCCCGGTATTGTACAGGTATGAGATACAGTCAGGCCTGTGATGAAGTGACACAGTGGAAGTCGTTGACAGTAATTGTAGCAAGGAAATCCCACATATGGAAAGGTGTGTGTGGCAAGGGGGAACGTGTTAGTGGTTCCTGCAGAATACAAATGATGACTTTGTAACTTGGATGCACCGTTCGGATTTTTTTCCCTGTTTCTTTGAGATCTTTGTGTGTATTCTTTTAAAATGTGCGGATCAGAAAAGAACGCGGGAGTTTGAGAGCACCTGTAGGGAGGCTGCAGGAGCAGGGCTAACTCCGGGGGCTGCGTAGGGGTGGGTGCAGAGGTTGGAACTGTGTCTGCACATGGGGTGCAGCGTGGTACCAGCAGCAGAAGGGGCTCTGAGGGTCTTTCTGAGCTTTGCCTCACAGAACGCCAAGTTCCTCATGGATTCAGCTGTGAAATCCCATCCGGGAGCCAGCTGAGCCACCACTGCCTTTGAGTGGGGGGCTCGCAGGTTTGCTGCCCATGGGGCAGGGAAATGAGCCCGTGGCTGTGTGAGCCGGGGAGGTCAGGGCTGTGTGACCCGGCTTTGGGTCCGGGCCGGGGTGAGGGCTCTGCCGGGCGGGGCTAGGCTGCGGGAGCCCCCCGACGGGGCAGCCCCGGCCAGCCCCAAGTCGCCACTAACCCCGCGATCGGGGGGAGCCCGGTTGGGAGGCATCCCTGCCCTGTCCCGGCGAGCGTCGGGGAGAGCCCTCTCCCAAGGGATGCTCCGGTGGCAGCGCATCCCCGGCGGGTGTCGGGGGCAGCGCCACGCCGGGGGATGCCCCGGTGGGACGGAGCCCCGCGGGGGCGGTGCGGGACCGCGGTTGGGTTCGAGAGGCCAGGGCAGCACCTGGAGGCGGCTCCGCCCCAGCGCAGGAAGGGAGCGCCCGGCGGGGCGGGAGGGAGCGGCCGGATCCGGCGGCGGGGCCGGGGCTGCCGCCCCGCAGAGCCCGCGGGACGCTGCCGGCAGCGGCCATGGCGTTCGGGAAGGCTCCGAGGGACCCGTTCGGCACCGCCGTGGGCAGCCTGGTCGGTGAGTAGCCTCGGGCGGAGCCCCCCGCCGCCCCTCTGTCCCCGCTGACCCGCGGCTCCCCTTGGCCTTTCAGAGCGGGCGACGCTCGGCTCGCTGCAGACGGAGGAGTGGGGACAGTTCCTGCACATCTGCGACGTGATCAACGCCACGGAGGAGGGGTGAGCGAGCGGGGCCGGGGGCAGCGCGGCGCCGAGGTGGCACCGGCGTCGCTCGAGGGCAGGGCGACATCGAGCAGCCGGCGTAGGGCTGGTGTTAAGTGACCCGAAAGGGAATAGCGCAGGGAGCTGATGGCAGTGACCCGAAAGGGAATAGCGCAGGGAGCTGATGGCTTTGGTCCGCAAAGAAAAGCTTTGCCTTTCGCGGGGCCTTTGAGCGATTAGGCTCGGAGGTTCTTCCCCATAGACACACGCTAGGGAAGGGTGGTGACAGAGGTTTCTCGCCTGAGTTGGACGTGTTTTGTACAACCTGTAATGCTCGTCAGGCTGAACGGGTACTCTTGTGCTCTGCAAACTCACCTTGAAAAAGGCTTTGGGCACTTGGTTGTGTACAGCGCTATTTAAACCTCTTGGCTTTTGCCTTCCTGGCTGTGCCGCAGCAGGGGTGAGGTGAGGGCTGGGATCCTGCTCAGTGGGATCCCTTCTGTCCAGGTGTGCACCCAGGGCTCCCAGGACTGAGGTGCTGCCTTGCACTGAACGGCCACGTCCAGGTTTGCTCAGCCACTTGCTGCTCTGAGCTTCCTTGTTTCCACCTGTAAAAGGGGGGCAAAAGGAAACTTGTCCTCATGTAAGGTCTGCTTCAGCATTGCATTGTAAGAACTCACTTCTAGCAGTGGCATATTTTAGCACTAACTGAAGAGCTTTCTCCAGGACAACGAGGTATGGCTTACTTTCTGCACAGATGTCTTTTTTTCTATATTAACTTTTCTTTCCTCTCGTTGTTTTGAATTCCACACTCTCACCCGTGGCTCTTAATGCTTGGAATGTCGGTAATAATTACTTCTTTCTGGTTATCGCCATAAGCAACAACACACTTTGACCCTCAGTTTTTATGTAAAGTTTCCATGCAACAGAGCCTTTATTTATAAAACTGTTTCCTCTTGTGCACAGCTTAGGCTTGCAGAGGGACTCCTTGTAACTTGCTCCTAGGCAGCTACTAGTACTCACAGTCTGTAACAGGATAGTAGGAGCAGCAGAACTGCTGCATCTAATTAGGAAAGTGGTTATTTTATTGCAATATACAGCTTCTGATCAGAGCATTTCCAGATGCTTCAGTGAGGGAAGCAAGCAGGAGTGGAATTGTAGTACAGCTCTCTGAAAGGGAAACTTCTTCTCCACTCTCATGCTCCTATCCATCATTTGATGCTCTACTGGTGTGCCTGAATATGACATAGGATTAAGAAAATTAGAGAAATGTCGTCTTCTTTTTTCTTGTCTCTCATGAAGTGTATCACTTCAAACTAAGAAATGCAATAATGGTAAACACCCACTTAATTTCATTGACTTTGAGATGTTTTCAACAGAGGTTTCTTACTTTATCTTAGTGGAACATTGTATCTGTGCCTATTGCTCCATCTTAGATTCTAGAGAGATCCTAAAGAGAAGTTAGGACATCTTGTTTATGTTGATTGTGAGCGTTGGGCTGGCCCTAATAATTGTACACTATAGATAGTCAGTATTAACGAGGCAAAACTGCTTCCCACATGTGATAAGCTCGATACCATCTTCCACCCTTTTCCTCCTACACAGATAGTTAAAAGATATGGGGTGTATATATAGAAATAAAAATGGCTGGGTTAGAAATGCCCCTGTCTCTGGGCTGGAATGGGTTGTCCATCCATCCATGGTAATTACTCAGATGAGTTAAGTGCATCCTGCAATTATAAGATTGGAAGTTATCCATGACACCCCTACTCCTGACAGAACTCCCAGGAGAATATTTTCTAATTGCATCATACTTGAAAAGTACCAGTCAACTCTTGATACAGCTGGTAACTGATATTCCCTTTCATGGCAATAAAAGCTAGATAAGTAATTCCATTGTGCAGCAGTGGAAAAATATTCTTTTGGAGCAGACTTTGCAGAGTACAATAACTTTTATTTCTCTGCACAAGTCTTTGGAGTAGTGCACAGTCTGCAGTAACAAACCTGATTCACTGCTTTGTTGCTCTACTTCAGTGCTTAAGAGATTTTGCTGAAATCAATGGGGCAATTACTCTGGTATATGTGGGTGTAAACACAGAGACAGATTTGGTCCTGTATCTCAGCCTGGTATTTTTGGTTCTTGGATGAAGTTATGAACTAGAAAACTTCACTGGTAACTTTTCCTTCTTAATTTCCTGTCACAGGCCTAAAGATGCAGTTAAAGCACTGAAGAAGAGGCTCTCAAAAAACTGTAACCATAAGGAGATCAGGCTTACCTTGTCTGTAAGTACAGCTATGTTTATATTAATTAGACACTAAGAAGGCAAACATTCTAAACGATAAGGTGGCATGCAAATTACCCCTGACACAACTCTCCAGGATGTTTTCAGTCTTTGTTGTTTGTGTGTACAGCACTGCCACAGTGCAGATCAGATGGTTTGCTGGCATTCCATGGACTTCTGGATGATGCAAATTCTGGTTTGGGTTGTTTTTCTTCACTTGTTCTTTGTAAAAGTAGTATAGTTCTTATTTGTTCCAGTGACTGACCCTCTGTGAGAGGTCCACATGTTTGTAAAAGACACGGAGGTTGGGATATTACATAAAAGCTACACCTGACCATTCTCTTACTCACCTTGCAAGTTAGTTAGTCAAACCAGGTACAGTGTGCAGCATAGTGGAATGTGTGATACCTGCTTGGTAGAAAGAAATGTTATACATATGAATGATAAACTTAAAGGAAAAGGTAACCATGGTGAGTTAAGTAAGGGAGAGAGAGGCAGGGTGAGCTGTGTGAAATTCAGATGTTATGGCTGAAGACTGGCATGTCTGGGAATATCCTCTCTGGAGAGAACCCGGCCTCTAGAATCTGACAGTGTTCCTGAACTGCTTCTGGGTTTGGGGAGGTGTTGTGATTTCAGTCAATTTAAGATTTACTGAGTATGTTAATGCAGGAAGTTCTAATACTGTCTTAAGTCCTGAGCTTCTGACTTGAATTACTCTTGACTACCAATAATGCAACTGTAACAAGAGTCATATTATTTGTATTTTAAGCTCTTGAGGATTTTAGTCTTTCATTAGTTAGCTAAAAGTATTTTCTTCACCATTTCCTTTTTTGAGGTTTTAGAGGCCTGTCTACGTCACTTTGAGTGCTATTAATCATGGGTTTGCTGTTTGTTGTGTAAAATCATTATCTATATCAAGATGTACTGAGAAGTGATTAAGGAAGATGGGTGATGGATAGTGCCAAATTGTAGGTCTCTTAGCAATTGCCCAAGTGTCTCCTGACAAGTTAGAGATGGAGATAATGGTGTTAAACCTGTCAATGTAGACCTTTAGCTCACTTCACTTCCGCACTTCCTCCCTGGCTTCCTCCTCCACTGTCTCATGAGTCACATTTTTGTGTGTTCTGTGTGTTTGCATAATGGAAACCCTGGTTTTCCACTGTACCTGCAATTGCTGTATCAGGTCTGTCTCCTGCAGCCCTTGTGCAGCAAGGTCCTGTTCTGATTATCTGACACAGTCTCTGCTGATAATCCAGGGTTTAGGTTTAGAAGCTGTTCCCTGGGCATTTACAGTGCAGATATATACCCAAGGTGACATTACAGCTTAACTTTTGAGTGTGCAAAAGTGGGAGAAGAATCTTCTTCCAGGTGTATCCAAGGAACAACTTTATTACACTGACCTGGAGGCTTGTACTGCAGATGGGGCATGCAGCAGGTTCAGCTGGGAGTGCAATTCCTGTCCTGTTCCAGCCCCTTTCTCTGTCCTCACCCACTCACAAGCACACCTGTAACTTGCCTGCCAGGCAGTCACATCCTCTTGGCCCAGCTGCTGTTTTCTGTCTGCAGAGTTCTTCTCCCTGTATTCCTTAATCTTGTTTCCTTTTTTTTTTTATTTAAATAAGTTCCAGCCTTTCCTCTAACTCTCTCTTTCTGGCTTTAGATCTTGCATAAGATCTATGCTTTGCCTCTCCCTCTGCCTCTGGCTTCTTTCCTTTTTCTTTCCTTTTTTTTTTTTACCAGCCCTGCCATAGTCTTAGCATGTATGAAATCTTTCCTTTGATGACCTCATTGTTGGCCATGTGTGGCTTTTACCTTTCCCACATCACTCTTCCTATGTGCTGTATCTTCTGGTTTTATCTTCTTAATTGCCTTAATGAAATTGTTCCTGTTTTCCATTTTGAAATGCTTAGATGACAACAGCAATTCATTGCAAATAGAAAGAAAAGAAATAATTTTCAATTCCTTAAACACAAGCTCTTCCATCCCTGTGTAACTCTGATCTCTTAAAAATTGTTTTCCTCCCAGAATTTTGCAAAAATGAGGGTTCTTTTTGGATGAAGTGTTAGTGCCTGTGTTTCTCATGGTAAATGTGGTCCTCTAGCTTTTGAGACTCTGCATCAGATTGTCTCTCCTACCTACATTAGATACAGCTAAGAAGGATCCACAAACCACATTTCTTTTGAAGTGCACTTTGATCCACTTCTATCTACTCAACCATGACATCCTCAAATTTAATATTTCTAATGAAGCTGCTTAAGGAGCTCATTCCCTGAGGATACCCACAGAGTGGAAAGTCTTCATGGAAGCAGCTCAACTGCACGTTAGCCCCAGTTCTGTAACTGAGATGGGTTAAATCTCAACAGGATGTTCCTCCTCCTTGCTCCTGGATGCTTCTTTATTTACTTGGAGGAAGAAGGCTGAGTGCCAGCTCTGTAATGTGCCTTGACTTGGCTTGAGGTGCTCTGAGCTGCTGAAGGTGCTGTGAAGTCACATGGATGGAGGTGTTTGTGTGTCAGGCCATGGAGTTGCCTCATACCCAGCCTTTGATAACACCAAAAGATCAGGACTGGCACTGGGGGTTGCACAACCACAGTGAAGAGGATTAGAGCTCTCAGGCAGGAATCCAGCAGACTCTGTGTGTGTGTTTTACTTGACTGTTTATTACTGGTAGACTTTAGGTGCCTAAATTCTGTTTGTGTAATGAACAGCTGTTCAGTTACCTCCACAGGTCTCCTTTGGTTTTGTAAAGCATGTGCTGCAGTGCCCCAGTTCTGATATGGCCAAGGTCTTAGCAGGTGAACAGCACGTGGGGAAATTGTTTCTGGAATGGATCCCTCTCACTCCGGCATTCAAAGCAGTGAGCAGAAATTTAAGATTAAATTACTGTGTCACCTCTGTATCACATTGTTGGAAAATATTCTAAAGGAAGTCATTTTCCCAGAGAAATAGTGGATGCCTCATCCCTGGAAGTGTTCAAGTCCAGGTTGGATGGGGCTCTTAGCAACCTGATCTAGTGAATGGCAGGGGAATTGGACCTAGCTGATCTTTGAGGTCCCTTCCAATGTAAGCCATTCTATAATTGCTTAGAATTAAATTTTGAAGGGTATTTTTTCCTAAGAATATTTCTACTTTTCCTTTTAATTGCATGTAATTTTTCTGATGCAGAAAACATTTAGCATGGCACATGTGATCTTCAGATTTTATTTTGTTAAATTAACATTTCACAAAGCAGAGGATCTAAAAAGCAAAAACATGAGAGAGTCCTCCAGCTCCTCAATTGAAAGAGTACTACTCAGTTTTATTATACTTTATGGCATATGCTGACAAAGAGAAAAAGAAGAGTACATTGAGTGGGAGCAAAAGAAATCCAAATCTCAGTGTTTGAAATGTGAAATCTGAAAAACTCAAGACTTGTGAAAATTCAGTGGTTTTGGAATGCTGAACGCTGATCAAGTGCAGCCAGCCCCTGGGCTGTAATTGATGTGTGGCAGCTGCAAGAGCTGCTCATACCGGTTTGGTTTGAATGCTGCCCTTGGAAACAGCATCTGGCAGTTCCAAACATCGGCTGGGCAGGCAGGAGGATGTGTTCAGAGCAGTGTAATCCTGCAGATGGATTAATGGCTTGCTCCCCTTGAGTCAGAAGTGCGAAGAAGCAAACTGTTCATCTGGGTTTTCTTGCAGCCACCTTGGGTCTAAGAAGTGCCCTTCACAAGCTGCATCCATTGCTCAGCTTTATGGGCCCAACCTGGCTGCTTTAGGTGAGCAGTGAGTCCTGAAAGCTGAGTGAGGACTTTCTGCTAAACTCACCAGCTTCTCACTTTTCTGCTTCTGCCTCAGTTTGGCTTCCCCTCTCTGTAGATGCCTTTTATCATTTTAGTTCTGTGATTCAGTCCTGTGAACCAGAAGCCTTGGATTACACCATTTGCCCCTCTTTTTGCTCAGTGCACATATCTGGGATCAGTTATCCTGGAACACAGCAGCTCTGTTAATTCCAACACTTCTCACATCCTGTTTGTTATTGACATGAAGTTTAATGGTTTGGTTGAAGTTAATTTGCCAGTTTTGTTATTAAAACATGTTTCTGTTGAGTTCCCATTGTGCTGTGTGGAGCAGTGGTTGGCTTGGCCAGCTTGGATCTGTTCCTTCAGAGGAAGTGCTTGGGACTACGAAGTCCTATTTGCACTGGAGTCCTATTTGCATGATAAATACCCATATTGAAGTTCTAATGAAAGGTGTTATTAGCATGAAAGTGGCTTGTTCATGAATAGTCCAGTTAAAAATAATGGAATCAAGTTCTTCTTTTTCTTATACCAGCTTAGTTTTACCCTAAATGAGTGGGCTGGGGTGGCATAATCGAATGGAGGATCCAGACCATTAGTTCAGTACTTTCATTTAGCAGGTAAATACTCAGTCCCTTAAGTAGAGAATTAATAATAGGGAGTAGCATAACAAATTTCTCATGCACTGGGTTGAAAATATTTTACACAGCCCATCTTTGAAGTACTGCACAGGCAAATGACTTTGCTTATTTGCATATGTTTCATGTACACTCCATGAACAGCAATGTTTCGAGCCAAGATATTTTTGTAATTATCTTTCAGTTAGCTTTTTGCACAGCAGTCTTCCAATGTCTCTTTGTTCTACTGTGTTTTCATTTTGGCAATATATTTTCTTCTGGTCTTAAACCTGTTATCCTGTAAGTTCCTGATCACACTGAGAGAAAAATCCCTGAGTCTTGACATTAGAAAATGAGTTACTGAAATTATTTCACTTAGTCAAATGTAGTCTGCTCTGAATTGGAAGGTATATTTAACCTACTTTTATCAAGATCACAGTATCATCCCTCTAAATATGTGTATTGTTTTGAGAATATGTCCTGTCTGTTACATGATTCAGGGGAACTTTTGTCTCAAAACATGAAATTTTGCAGCCTTTTGTTAATGTCAGCCCTTTACTTCCACCTTTCTATCTTCCCTCTTATGCTGGGAGGGAAAATGAAGCTATAGTTGAGGAGAAAGAAGTACAAGAGTAACCGTATTTCCCTCTGGGGGTCATCATCCATCTTCAGATTTGGGTAAGGCGAGATGAAATCTGTTCCTGATTCTGCACCTGATCTAACTGACCCCAGTTTCCTGTCAAGTCCCAGGTGACTGGGATGTAATGGCAGTTTCTGACATCTCTTCTGGAAAACAGGAATTACAATCAGCCACCTCCAGATGTACCAGGGAGAAGTGTTATGTCCTTCCCACATGCTGCTGCCTTGGATAGGGCAGGCACAGTGCTTGCAGGGATCCTGCTCTAAGCATTTCAAGCAAGGTTTTGGAAGTAGACTTCCTTCATTAAGATGAATCTGACAACTGGAACATTTCAGCTCATCTGTTTCAGATCAGTGTGACCTTTGAAACACATGGAGAAATTGTGCTCCAAGTTGGTGAATTTGTTCTTTCCTATTTTATCATTAGTCTCTCACTTACAGGGCAGATTAGATAGAGGACAGGCATTTAGTGATCTGATTTTCTTGTCTTGCAGAGCTCTTCAGAATCTGTCAGACCAGGGTACCTATGTGCTAGGCAGTGAATTAATTCTACTGCTGAATCTGTATGAGTAACTTTTTAAAGTTACTTTTTTAAGATATGGGCAGATTTCCTGCTGTTAAGGTATTGTGTGTTCAGTAGCTGCTGTGACATATGTTAAAAACAGTGCCACTCTGGCTGACAGAAGTCCTTTGAGCTGTGCAGGTATAACAGAGCACACAAGGAGCTGCTGTTCCCCTAAAATAACCCCATCAGGCATTCTAGTGAGCAGCAATCTGGACATATCCATTCCTACTCTTCCCCATAACTCCTTGAAACAAATTAAACAGAAAGAAACGAAAGCAGTGGAGTTGTGGGGTTTTTCCCCCTGTTCTTTGTGTCACTGAAGGTTTTTTGTGTGTGCAGCTGCTGGAGATGTGTATGGAGAACTGTGGCCCGAGATTCCAGTCTTTGGTTGTGAAGAAGGATTTCTGCAAAGACAAGCTGGTGAAACTGCTGAACCCGAGATACAGCCTGCCCATTGACATGCAGGAGAAAATCCTGACCTTTATCATGGTGAGTCTGGAGTAAACTGTGCGTGTTCAAAGTGTCTCTGCTGTGTGGTAAATGTTTAATTGTGCAGCCTGTTTAAATCCTGGGAGCCTCTTCCAAAGCAGACATTTAACTTTGGAGCTGCTGTGGTTCCTGCAGCACTGAATGGAGTTAGCCAGAGTGGAAGAAGGGAATGACCTGTCTTGAGGACATGTTTTAAATGCATTTGTCTGACCCACTGACTGACCATTTCTGTGACTGTTTCTGTCCCTGATATTTCAAAACCAGGTTTGGGCACGAGGTTTTCAAGGGATGGTGGATGTGAGCGAAGTAAAAGAAGTTTACCTAGAATTGCTGAAGAAAGGAGTGGAGTTTCCATCCTCTGACACCAGCAGGGGTGGATCTAAGGTGAGGATATACAAGGACACTTCAGAAACAGTATGTGTTCATTTTATGGGACACAGAAGGTGTCTTTGATCTGGGCTTTTTGTTTAAATGCTTCAGGGCAGAGTATGACCAAACTACTTAAGCACGTGAGCAGGAATCAGTTTCAATTATAACAGTGAAGATAACAACAAAGAAACCTGGCCTATATAGTAGGTTATTCCATTTCCAAGTACAGATTCATGTATATGTTCTCAGAAATGAAGCATCTCTGTCTTGAGACTTTCAAAGATCTGTGTATGCTGTTTACTTAAAAATAAATGAGTGCTTAGAGCTCCAAACTTGTCAGCTTCTGAAAGCCTCAACACAAATGAGTAAGATTTTCACAAAAACACGTACTGTTCAGAATATGAGCATCATCTGTCTTTAAATTGAGAGATGTAGAAATCTATAAGAAAAGATTATTGTCTGCATATCTCTCCAGCTTTGCACAATCCATGCACAGTGTTATTTAAGCCTATGTATTGTGTGGCATTTAGGACATGAAATATAAGTATGGTGTGAGCATTGAACATCAGCTGAAAATACTGTACACGGTTTAATGCTACTTTTTCTAGATTTCTTTTTTTTAGAAGAAGAATTTTCATAAGATCTTTGGGTAGTGTGAAAGCCTTCCATGACTGGGTGGAATTTTGCAGTTGCAGAATTAGATATCTATAATCAGTGTAGACAGGAATAATTCTGATTTATCCTGAGTTTGATCTGCTGGTTGAATAGTGGAATACACAAAAGCTTATGTATTTATAGGTTATTTGAACAAGCCATGTGAAAAATGCTCTCAATAAATACTAATTTTTTCCCTCACCAAGTACATTAGAGATGATTTTGTCTACCTCTTGTACTTGCCAGTTAAAATCAGTGGCAGACCATCCATTTGTCTTAGCAGACCTGAACCCAGTTTTTACCTCTGTCTCCAGGAGGTAAAGGGTTTGTAGTATGTGGTGCAGGCTGGGATTTGCATTTGCATGTTTTTAGCAGTCAGTTCAGATGCAGTGCAGGTGAAGGTTTCTCAGACTGTTCCTCCCTTTCAGTCCAGGAGGCTTTTGTAGTTCACCTTCTGCAGAGACCCACACTCAGCCCCCAAACCCTTCTACTGCTTCCATCACATTCCAAACTGTCCTTCATTGCAAAATTGCAGTAGCACTTTGGGAAGGACTCTTTGCTCTTAGATGACTTCATAATTCCTTGCTAGCCTGTTTTTGAGCCCTTCCCACTTTATCCTGTGACGGAATTTACTTGCAAACCCTTTCTGAATATATTTGATTTCCAAGCCTCATTTCATTACAAAATAGCCATTAGATTTATTTTTGTGAATAGGCCTTGCTCAACAAATTCCATAGGAGCACTGATTATGAGGAAGCCCTTGCCCAGTTGTGTAGTCTGAGAGATGGTCCTCTCTCAGCAGGATGCCTGCTGCAATTTTGTTCCACCCAAACTCTGGGTTTTTTTGTGTTTTCACAGATTTCACCCTGGCCTTGTGCAAAGTCATCCCCATCCTCTGCCAGTCCTGCCAAACGTTCCTTCCTGCCCCTCCCCACGGGCCCAACGCTGTTGTTGACTGCGGAGCAGGTGCAGCACTACAGGTGTAGGGGAGGGTGGGTCCCCTGAAATGTGCTGTGAGTGTGTGACTTGGGCAGCCTGGGTGCCCCTGGAGGGACCCTCAGTTCATGGGGTGTAGCTCTGAGTTCCTGCTCTTGTGGAATGGCTACTCAAGTGTGTGAATATCTAATCACATCTTACAGTTCTGTTCTGCAAATTGATAAAAGCTTGTTCAGAGATAAGCAAGGAAGCCAAATTTACTTTCACACAAGGCTTGTGTGAAGAGGTTATTATAAAAAGCAGGAAGGAAAGGACAGTTCTCTTCCATTCCTGCTTGCCAAACCCCAACACTATGGAACTAAAAGGAGGAACAGTAGCATCAGTGAGAGGGATTAACTGTAAGGAAAACAAGTAGTGCTATCAGGCTTGGATCTTAGTTTGATTGCACATTTAAAAGCTGAACTAATTCCATTCATTTTCATGGTGTGTTACTAGAGTAAAATAATGGTAGTTAAGTCCATATTATACCTAATGGGGAAGACAGTGTGTATCAGAGGTAAGAATTACTCTGCTCGCTCTGTTCACCTACACAATATTCTCCTGTTGAATTCCAACAGATTGGGAAACTGTACAGTGAACTGGATATGGCAAAAATGAACGTGAGAGTCATGTCATCAATATTGAAAGAAAATGTTCCTGGCTCTGAAAACCTGGATGATATGAATCTTTTACAGGTACCTGATAATTCATTGATAGGGGCTATTGGTTTGGTTATAGTTGCTTTCTAAAGTGTTATGTCTTTTAACATCTCCATTTAGATTGACAAATGGAACCCAACAACAGGTTTCTCTCTCTCTCATTTTGCTCAGCTTGTTTTCATCTCCTTCACCTTCCCATGACATCTCGATAGTCAGGAAAGGACAATACAGCTTGAAATGCAAATTTAAGCTCTAGGGAATTCCAAGGGCAAAGGAGTTTCATAATGGAGTGTTCTGTGTGGAGCATGTTCTGTCAAACAGCCCCGAGAACATTCCAGCTGAGCGCAGTTGCCTTGTGGGAGAGCAGATGATGACACAGTCGTGCTCCCATATCCGTCCTGGAGTTTGCAGAGCTCTCTTTATTATCACCAGTGCCTTAGAGGCAGGCTGAGGGCCAGTGGAGAATATGAAGCATTGGCTTTGTGTGTGTAACCTCAAAGGCTGGGAGCTTGCTGTGCTGCAGAGGAATCCAAGTCTCTTAAAGTGTAGCCTGAAGGAAGTGTATTGCAATAGTGCAGTGATGTGACAGTGAACCTGTACGTGTTCCTTCTGTGATATTATGGGCTTATGCTGTATTTTTCTGTTTAGAAATAAAAAGTACAGTATTACTTTAGCATTGCAATAGTGACCTGTGTTAACTATGAAACATTTTTGGTTTCATATTGCCTGCGAGAACTTCAAAAACTTTTACCACATCCTCCTGTTTCTAACCTTACCTCCAAACTGCTACAATGAGGAAGCATTTTTGGCAGTTTTTCAGCATTAAGTGTTCTGAAGAACTGATCTAATTTTTGCAAGCCTGGAGTGCACTTCTGCCCAGCATAGAAATTTTCCTGTGCAACAAACCCTTACTGGGTGCTGTTAAGAATGCACTGGTTTAATATGCTTGACCATCTCTATCCAGTCCATTACAAGGTTGGGAAACAGAATAAGTTTGTCTTTCATTTCCTGTCTCCTGCTGTGGCACTTGTGTATGTAGCACAGATTCAGCTGCCCACAGTAAACCAGTGGATTCTTATTGACACTCCCAGTAATAAAATTGTTGGCAAAAGCTTGAGGACAGGGTGTGGAGTTCCCATATGTGGGAGAGTAAATGAAAACTCATTCCTTTCACTGTTGTTCTTTCCATCCTTTTTCCCCTGTGCACCAAAAGGTGCAAAACATCAGGCATGGCCAGCCTTTTCCTTGAGCAATTTTTAATGTTCTCTTTTTGTTTGGGGAATTACCTGGATTGCTTGGATTGGATTTCTGTTGTCACAGAACAAAATCCTTTATTAAAAGAGCTGCTTGTTTAGACTTTGAGTGAGTTGGAGACATCAATTTCAGTCCCTCAATAAAAATTGTAGCAAGGTGAACTTGATCAGTGCAATGTGTTTTCAGTTCTCCATCTTCATTAGTGGCCAGGCTCCTCCCTTTCCCCACCCTGTGCTGGATAAGGCTTAAGATAGCAGATTTCACTGGAAATAAAATGCTGGCCAATAACTGTAGTTAAAGAATAGCTCAGGATCAGCCAAGAAGAGTAACAAACTTTTGTACTTGGTGGTGAATAGACACAGTGAACAGATCGTGGATGGATGTGCAGGAATTCGGGTCCAGCTCAGCAGCTGGTAAGAATTAGCACAAATGTATTGGAATCACTGATGATTGTTATCCCAGCTGCTATTCCATCATTGTAAAACTCCAGTTTTCAGGCAAATCCATGCCTGAAATGAGTGTCTCAATTTCCTTGTCTGTTGAGTATTGACGCTTGCAAAGCAGCCAGTCTGCCTGTGTAGTGGAGTCGTAAGAAATACACATTTTTTAAAATGTGGATCAGGTAGTAAAGTGTGGAGTCAGGGAGGTTTTAAATGTAATTACAGACAGTAAGCTGAATACATTTTTGTGTGTTTCATCCTGGGCCATGAAGATACAGTACTGAAAAGTACAGCACTCTGCAATCCTGACACAGATCAGCAAAGGAGTGCAGATTTCTTTTTCCATAAATAATTGATTTACATGAAGTATGTATGTTTTGAGGACAAATCAGATCACTTTGAATATCAAAGCAATTTCTGAATAGTAGTTTGCAAATAGAGTAATTTTCCCCATCCTTTGGTTTTTTGTTTCTTTAAGCAGAGCCAGCCTACATTTGCAAATGCAGTGTGAGTGAGAAAAAATGTTGGCTGAATTAAAGTTCCTGTTGCTAAAGAATTTGTTTCTTTGAACGTGCAAAATCTGCAGAGGGGAGTAATATAAACAGACTGTCTTCCACTTCACCAGGCAATAATGTAAAATTTTGCTTAATAATCTCTCATAATTCTCCTATCTGCTAACTCTGTAAGGTTTGTGTTACTTCCTCAAAAGTCCATAGATTAAGTTTATCCAGACTTCCTACTTAAAGGAATAGTTAGAGCTGAAGACTTGTCACAGATGTGGCACTTCTGACCTTCAGACTAATATTTTCTTCAAGCAGATGTTGAACAGGATTGTGTTCAAGTATCCTGCTGAGTTTAATCAGCTTCAAGCAGGATCAAATCACGTTGGCTCTACATCACCCAGATGTGTCTTTGTTGTTTTGCAATTTGTAATTTAGACTTTAGAGACAGATAAATCTTTAGAAATGAAGGTGGGTCAAGAGGTAGGGGTTAGGTAGGAGTGATGTGGTGGTGGGAGTTGTGACCCTGCATTTCAGAGGTCAAAGATGTGGACATTGTTCTATTTCCAGTGGTTGGTACCTGTATGATTTGTGTAAATTAAGGAATGTTACCTGTGACTCTGCAGTGCTTGAGTGTCATACCATTCATCTCCAGAACTGACATATTGAGAGACCACAGTTATGATTTTCAAGTTTTTTCCTTCCCTTGCCTCGGGCAGAAATTGTACAAGACCTGTCGGATGATGCAGGAGAGGATCATGGAATTGTTGGTGACAGTG
Organism: Lanius collurio; assembly: GCA_020086605.1. Lineage (NCBI taxonomy): Eukaryota > Metazoa > Chordata > Aves > Passeriformes > Laniidae > Lanius > Lanius collurio. The sequence goes on along the minus strand of JACBWW010000037.1, from coordinate 3,334,805 downwards.
GAGAATGAAGATGTGATTGTTGAGCTAATACAAGTAAATGAAGATCTGAATAATGTCCTCCTGGGACATGAAAGGTAAGTGCAGGGCTTCTCTCCTCACATTTGAAACCGACCTGAATAAATGCACTTCATGGAGAGATGGTCCCTATGCCTACTGTTGGTCCTCCCCATAGAGACAGATCTTATCCTTAAATTCAGAAAAGAAATATGATTGCAAAAAAGGGAAAATTACATGTTTTCTGCCTCCTAAACACTTTAGAAATGGTTCAGGAAAGTAGTTAGGAAACCATTAAAGTGGTTAACAGCACGGACAGGAAATCAGATGGAGGCACACAAAAAAAATTTTGGAATTTTTGTTAGAGTCCAGTGAATTTGTCAGCAGCTGCTACAAATCCTTTGGTGCTGGTGCTCATCCTTATCTCTGTTAAGTGTCTGTGCTTCCAGGAAAGAATGCTTGTCCTCCTTTCTAAACAATTTTGACAGCTTTACTGCAGGAATTGGCCATGGAGCAGCCTTCTGCCTCTTTACGTGCTTAGGAGAGTTGCTCACTGTTCTCAGCTGGATTGAAACACACTGTTCTGCTTGTCTTACAGCAGAAAATGTTTCTTTATTTCACACATGAAAGCACAGCAGTACTCCTGTTGACATCCTGGGTGTTTGTCTGTTATGGCACTGGTAGCATGACTGGATGCTGGCAAAACTGAAATTAGTTTTCAACTCAGAATTCCAGTGTTGTTCTGCAAAATATCACGAATATACTCATGGAGAGTGTTCTGATTTAATAGGAGATATCCTTCCATCTTAAATAGTTGATATCTTCCACAGCTAAAAAGTGTTCTAGGAATTATTATGCATCAAACGCAATTGTTCTTTATTAAATTTAGCAAATTTGTAGAATTTAGTAATCTTTTTAATCTTCTTCTGAGTGCTGCACTGAAAATATTACTAATTAAGTGTCAGGCATAAACTTTGGGCCTAATCATGACAACATTAAGTTTTCATGTACCCTTAAATCTTATGTCTGCTGTAGTGTTGGTGGATTTTACAGCAGCTGCCTTGAAAGAACTGTGTGCTCACTTCTTCCTTTAGGAGGTTTTTCCTTTTAATAAGCAGAAGAGGAATTCTGTTAAACTTTTGTGTAATTCCACTGAAGTCAGATGCAGGCTTACATTTTTTTAATAAGTGATGAGTACTGGTGAGGCCAGGAGCCTTGAACTGTATATAGGAGCTTGTGGGTATAATTCAACAGATTCCTCAGTAAAGACATGGTGATGGAAAGAGTGATTAATTTGGACAGAAAACCACTGTCTTCTAGTAATGCTATGGTTTTGATGTAACAGGTCTTCCTGAGTGCAGATCCACTGCACTTCAGAGTGGATAAATATAAAAACGTATCTGGTTCATTTAGTGTTGCAGAAGATTTGTTCTTTGAATCTCCCTCTGAACAATGAGACGTGTAAAGGCCAACTGATTTTGATGAGCTGCATCTGTTTCACGCTCTGTGTGTTGTTGGAGGATGAGTTGTACTGAATTTTCTGTTTCTGATTATTAATGTAGAATCCAAATTAAATCCAGAGCAATCTCCACTGTGCAACCAACAACTCGTGTGTGTAACAGTGCCTCCCTCTAGTGTCTCTGCAGCTTCTTGGTTCTTTCTGGATTTCAGATAAATACTGTCTGCTCTGCAGTTGGAAAGGGTTTCTTTTCCTGCTGTTTCTTCATGCATCTCTACTCTTTCTGGGCCTCCCTTGTACAGTGACCCTGAACAGCAAATGCAGTTGGATGAACAGTCCCCTGTCTGTACAACTCAGGGCTCCTGGTGCTGAAACACAGTGACCTTCTGGATGCTCAGTGTCACCTGCCTGGGTCTGCTCTGGACCCACAGTAGCACTGTTAGCACTCCTAGTACAAATGTATTTATGCAGGTAGATTTTTTTTTTCTTTGTTTCCATTTAAAAAAAACCTGTTTTAAAAGCCTGCACTAATGAGAGGGTTGTGTGCCAGAATAGGTGTGTGGTTTGTCCTGGGAGGGCAAGAGGGAATGGCCAGAGCTCTGAGGACAGAAGGCTTCCTGGGACTCAGCTGGACGAGTGTTCTGGTCAGAAGGAGCTGGATTTGGCACAGTGGATGTTCACAGTTACCTACCTGGTGTGAACAGAGGCAAACCAAGAGGAGCCTTGGTTTTGTTTAGGCTGTCTCCAGAGGTGAGGCCAGGAACAAACCAGCTGGTGTTGGTGTAGGAGATCCCAGGACCACAGCACTGGGATGGGAGTCAGACTGCCCATAAAGAGACAGGTGCTCCAGGGACAGCACTTGGAGTGCTTGCTTGGTGCTTCTGGAGCCTTTTGAGAATTAAATGTTGATTATTGCTGGTTTGGTATTCTTCTGAAGGACATCACAGGGAGGTAAGAATGACCATTTAACTCTGCACCTTCAACAGGTTCTCACGGAACAGAGTTCGTTTCCTGGAGAACCAGAGGATACAGCGAGAGCGGGAGGAGGTAATGAAGGAGGAGCTCCTGAGCTGCAGCACTGCAGGCATTCCTTTCTCTCTTCCCTGGGAAATGTGCACTTCTCATACAGGCAGAGTTTTATTTCCTGGTTGAGAGGTGTAGGGGACAACAGACTGACACTACTCGAAGTGATTTTTCTAAAGTCTCGCTTGAAGAACTTCATGCAAATTCATGTAACTAAAGCAGCAAATAATGTCAAATCTAAGAGGGAAGCTTGGGCAAGGAAAATGAGGGAGAGATCTATTCAGATGCTGGTTTATTGTCTCTCCAGCACAATTATCTGCCATGCACAAAATGAGAAACCATAGGTTCTTTTCATTTGCTTTCTGTTAATGATCTAGGAACTGAAATACTGTTGCCCTTTGAGAATTCACTCTTGCTGCTGATTTTTTTTTCCTGAGTCAAAGCTTTTTCTGAATTGTGAATAATGGCTTGTAGCAAATCTTTAATGACTGTCATTTACTGATTGATAATTATGTTTGTTAATTATATTGCCCAAAGTAGTTTTGCACGTTTCAGTTTCTGCTAAGCCATAATTGTGCAGTCGTCTAGGACTCAAAATGAAAATGCATTGTGAATGCTGAAATACTGCTGACAATTACCAAAAAAGGTAGAAGATAATCTTGTTTTTCTTGAAAAACCCCTCTTACTACATTCTGGTTATGTAGGTGGATGGTTTTGCTTGATGGATGCACTGTTGGGTTAGTTAATAGTTCAAATGGTGTAGTCTGTTCATTTTTGTATTATTAAGGAGACTCTGAGTTTAAAATGCATCATCTTCTACTTACTTATTTTTCTTCTGGCGTGACCAAACCTGTATGGTTCAAGCATGTGGTTTTATTAAACCTTTGGCTGGCTACATTTTTAAATCCGACACATTCACAGGAGAAAGGAAGGGAACTCTTTTTTATGTCCTAGGAAACATTATTGTGGTTTTGATTTTTTTCTTTCCAAAATGGGGCTGGAAAAAATTGATCTCCTAAGTATGTATCAAATCTCATTAACACAAGTAAGGAGCATGAAAAGAATTGTACAGGATCGATCAAAAGATAAATATCAGACCTGTAACTAAACAAGTTCAGAATGGCTTTACAGAATTGAGTCCTATTTTCTACTTCAGAACTGGTTTTCTTAATTTTTTGAAATTGATTTTTTCTGAAATGCTTATTTTGTTTCATTAGCTACATTTCACATACACAGAGTCCTGATCTTCTCTTTTATTGACCAGTTTTAATACTAAGATTTTAAAAGTTTATATTTTGTGAAAACAGTAGTTTGTTTAAAACTATGTAAGTTCCTTAAACAAAACCCCAAAAAACAAAACACCAGGAAAAACCCAAAATAACTTATTCTTTTTCAAATATTAAGCTGTACAGGAAACAGCCATCTGCTCCCTCAAGTGACCTACTTGGCCTCTCCATAGATTCTCCATCTTCTGTGTCTGCAGTGGTGCAAAGTGACCTTGCAGTGTCTCCTTCAGGCCCAAGTAAGTGGTGAATGCCTTTCCCTTCCATTCTGCTTCCCTAAAACAAACTCACAAGAGCTTAGTGGAGGAATCAAGAAGGTCCTTGTAAGAAAGAAAACAAAGATACTCCTTAACTTTAAGGATGTTCCTTAAATTTTCTTAAGAAGAGAATTGAAATGTGTCCATAGGAACAAAACCGTCAGGTAGTATAAGGTTGCCTGTAATTTTTTTACAATAATCTTTTTTCCCCCGTTACATAGATTTGAGCAGTAGAATATGCTCTGTTTTCTATTGCAGTGAGGCCTGTAAAACACTCTGGTACTTGCTTGTTCTGTAGACCTGGAAGGAAGAAACAGGAGTTTTTTTCAGGGGTGTTAGAAAGACTTGTCCTCAGGTACCCTGTGGCTGTTCCCAGGAGCCCCTCCTTTGCCCACTTTAGGGAAGTCCATGTACTAAAGCTAAAGGTGTGAATGTCCCCCTGGGAATAAATGCCTGGAATTCCATTTTAGTCCTTTACAAATAGCAAAAAGAGTTTTAAGTAGTATCTGCCATGTCAAGCTCTGCTGATGCTGTTAATGTAGAGATAAATACCTTGGATCCAAGACTTTTCAGAGTCATTAAAATTTTGCCTATCAGGTGATAAACAGCAATTCATTTCAGACTCTTTATAGGCCTTCCAAACAAAAACTTTACTCTTCCACTGTTTAAAGTACAAGTAGCTACTTTTGCATAATAATGTTTAAATGATCATTAATTATCATTTCAGATGGCCTATCTGCTCACCCTGAAGATAAAACCAGGCCTCATCCATCAATTTACCCACAGCTGGATTCAGCAACTCCTACAAGAGCTCATCAATCCCAGTGAGTAGTTTCTTATCAAGGAATGGAAATGGATAACAGATCCTTGGGGGTATTAGTGCTGTGTAATTCATCTCATGAACATAGGAAGCTCTGAGGACACAGATTCACTACTTTTACATATTAGTCCAGTAAAACAAGAGAAAATTCCCTCTGTGCTAGAGACTTCTTGAGAGGGTTCAAAATACACTTATGCCTGCAGCACTGTTTTGTGATAAATAGACATAAATGTACCTGACTTTCAGCTGGGAAAGGGAGAAACATGAACAGGTCAGTAAAAGAGTTTATGACAGGAGAGGTGTCCTTATAATTGCAGTGCATGGGACACTGGTCCATCTGCCCATGCTGCTCTCAGTTGTGACACACAGGAAAGACAGACCAGCCAAAAAAATAATGAACAATCAGAATAAACAGTTTTGATCGTTTCTGACTTTAATTCAGTGTATTGCTCTCTCCTAGATTTGCAGCTGAAGCACAAAGCAATAATGTAAGCAGCCCAGCTGGACACACATACAGCAATGTGAGTAATACTTACATTCAGGATGATCATTCTTGTCTGGCAGCTGTCAGATGAGAACATTTGGATTGACCCCAACTCTGTCCAGGTGGGATGCAAAGATCTCTTATGTGGCCTGTCCCCACACCTCAGGGAACATTCTACTTGGTGACCAGGACAGTTTTCCTCTTCTGCTGCCACAGATCCTAATGTGGAAGCCTGTTTCCTTGGGTCCAGCACATTCCCAGGGCATTTTGCAGAAAGCACTTGCTCTGTTATTTCTGTTTAATTTGTTCCTGTGCAAAGCAAGCTGAGACCTCCTCCTATTGTGATGATGTCACTCTGGTGTATTTTCTATCTCAAATAAGGTACTAAAAACAAACCCACAAAAAAAAACCCCAGAACAACCCAAAGCCCCCCAAAACACACAGCCCACCAAAAAAGTCACTTAAACCCCAATGACAGAGCAGGGCAAATGTCATGCCCTGACACGAGAAACACCCATGACAGAAGGAATGGAAAGAATATGAAGGGGCTTTGAAGTAATGTCATGAAGGTGGTATGAAATAGAAAAGGTGAGAAGCAGCTCCCCAACAAACATGCACAGTCCTTATTTTAAACTGCAAGTCAAAGCAGATGTTTGAATCTGTGTAGTGTAACAAATCACTCAGAAGTAAATTATACAAATGTGCTATAGAACACTAAAAGTTGCTTTGAAGTTTGTGTGGAGAATGAAGATTAATTGGGTTGCTAACTATTGGCCTTGGAATTTTACCTGCAGTAGTCAGAGATTAAAGGTAAGTCAGCAATTATGTAAGTTAGGTCAAACCAGTTCTCATAGAACAATCTGTTCATGCATTGTTTTGCTTGATGTCCATAGCTGGCAACTCTGTTAAACCCAGTGCCTCTGAACCCAATAAATCTGCAGGCTGGACAGACTGTGCCATCGAATGGACCATCACCAGCAGGTAATAAATACTGCAAATCACCTCTTTCACGTTTCATTTTCTTGTTAGAACTTGAGGCCTTTACATAATGGCTGTCAGTGACTGGGAGCAGCAGCAGACATTGACAAAGTCATACTGCTCATGGATGCTGTTACACATCTGTCCATGGTAGCATTTAGAGCAGCTGAATCCATAGCAGATCATGTGCTACTTTCAGGAAGACACAAAAAACATGTCGTAACCATGCTTTTCATTCTCATTTAATGTGTCTGCTTGTCTTTATTCTTCAGCTACATCAAAGAACAAGTCACAGTCACCTCATTACTATGAGATAATGGAATTTGATCCCTTGGCTCCCACTGAGTAAGTAACTTTTAAAATAGAATTTTAAAATTCAGAGGTGCCAAAGGCAAAATGGCTTTTTCTTCTGAGAGGAAAAACAGACCACTCTACTTAGGCTGAATTAACTGACAAACTGCATCACTGATGTAAATGGCAGTGCCTGCATTTTGTTTGTTTTCTTCCAATATTTCTGATATAAACAATTAAGGAATAAACAGTAGTGTGCTTATTAACTGGCATCTGTAAAAATAGAGGAGTAATGCTGTGTCAAAATTACTAAAATCCTATCCAATGATACAGAAAGGTGGAGGAAATATGGTCGAGGTCGTGCTGGAGGAAGCTGATACAACTTCAGCACAGGTAGTTCTGGAATAAGATAACCAAAGGAATTCTTGTTCACAGCAATCATGTTTTTTAAAGAATGTGTTTCTACTGCATATGAAAAAAAACCCCTTAATTTAACTATGAACTACAAAAGTAGTCTGTTGTGTCTCTCCAGAAGGCCAAAATAGTGAGACACTGAACTAATACAAAACTTAACAGATGGCAAAACTCCCCTTTTTAACAGGAAATTGCAAAAAAACTGAGCTGTCTATACAAAACTTATTTGTAAGGAGCCATTGAATTCTGAGGTAGGGAAATCTCAACAAAGCTTCCATTGTTTCTTTTTAATTACTGCAGTTAATTGCAGAGTGGTGCACTTGCCATTTGCGTTTTGCAGTGCTGTTGCCAAACTTGTTTGATCAAAAGTAACAATGTCCAGAGGTTCCTCATTAAATGCAGAATCAGAGAATCAGAGCAGGGTTGGCTCTTTGTTTCCATGGAAACCTGGGCATCCTGCAAGGGAAGCTACACTGGAAACTTTGGGCAGGATTTCCCTGGTGCATTTTGTCAAAATGAAATGTGATGTAGGAGTCACCCTGCTCCTCCTCTTTCAGAGCCATTTATGAAGAAATTGATGTTGTGCTGAACAGAAGTTTAAAAGAACAGACTGAAGGTGGAGGTGGAGTCCTTTCCTGAACACTCTTTGGTGCTGGTCCTGTGCTTCCTGTAACTACAAGTGAATTACAGAAGAGATTTTGCATTTTGACACAACAAATAATTAGTGTTGAAGTACTAAGCTGGGTGCAAGCTGAAGAGTTACTTGGCTCTACACCTTGACAATTTGTCCTAAATGTTCAGCTGTGGGTTCTTCAAAGTCACTTGAATGATTATTTAAAAGTATTTTGGGGGCCTTTAAAGTGTGACTTCCAAATTCATCTGTGTATGAAGTAACACTTGACTCGGGGCACAAGTAAACAAAAAGGACATTACATTCACACAAACTGCAGAATCCAGTTTCTCTTTTGGCCTCACTGCTGTGTTCATCTCCCTAGAAATCTATCAGGGGGTTTTGATATATAAAATGTTTTTCTGAAGCTGGCCTCTTGATAGATGTCTGAAGACGTGCAGTGTTACTTTCCTACATCCTTAATACAGATTTTCTTTTTATTTTCTTTCTAAAACCCCACAGTATAGTTGGATTTTTGTCTTGGGAAGAACCTAAGCTGGGACACAAAGTGCTGTCATGCCTAATTAAGAGAACAGGAAAAAAACCTGCTTGTTATTACGTTGTTGTTGTTGCTTTTATTTACTCAGTAAATATTGGAGAGGGATCAATTATTTCTTTCAGTGTTCCTGCCCTGCAGAGATTGTTCTGGTGAAGGAAAAGTTAATCATCTACAATGCAGATGAGCAATAGTTAGCCATTTATTTTAATTAAGTTATTTAACCCTGCTAATAACTGTTTTATCTTTTAATAAGTGCCTTATTATTTTAATGCTACATGTAAACCGTGCACTTTAACAGGTATAGTTCTCTGAATTTATTGCTAATACAAAATTTGAGAACTTAGTTCATGTTCATAGCAGATAAGCTAATTTGTGAAATAACTGCATTTAAAACATTCCTTATGTTAACTGTTTAAGGGATAAGTTCTCAGCTGGTTTTGCAATTTTTGTGGCATAAAATTCCAAATAAAAGCAAATGCTGAGATGTAAACTCTCATCGCTTCCAGCTTTTTCTCTCTTTGTGTATTCCCTGAAACATAAATGTACATTGGAAGTATTTTAGTGTGAATCTGTGCAGTTTGCTGCAGGACCATTAGAACCCCTTGCTTCTGTTCAAAACACAACCTTGACGAAGTTGGGGGTTTTGTAAGCTGAGGTGAAAAGGTGAGTTGCTTTACTCTCATTTTTCTTGCATATTTGCAGTGGTCTGGACTGAGAAAATGTCTGAAAATAGGATTTGAGGTGGATTGATTTTTTAATTTTCCCCCTACAGCCTAGTTGTATAGGCAGAACCCTCACAGTGAAGGGTAACAAATCAAACTGGCTGTTCCTGTGTAATCCATAATGGGCAATTGCTGAGGGGAATTGGCTAATTACCAAGATTAGAGCCTGTGTTAAAGAGGGAATGTGCCCAGCATCTGCAGATTTGGGTTTTCAAACTCGGGAGGAGAACCCACATTCTCATGGAATTGCCACTTGCCTGGAGATACTCCTTCTTTTCTGAAGAACGTGGCCAGAATAAAGCAATGAGTGGAGAACTGCCATAATAAGTTCAGCTTTTAGAAGGACAATGGACTGAAGGCAACTGAGGTAAGAAGTTTTTTTTCCCCTAGCCTGGATTTGAAGATTTGTCTTGATACTTTTTTTTCCTGAAGCATAATGGAGTTATAAAGCTTGCAGATGTATTTCATTTGTGTGGGCTCCACCTGTTTGGGATAAAATACTATAGAGAGATGAAATGACAAGTTTTCAATCTTTAATATACAGTGAAGACCTGAATGTCATCCACAATCTGTTTAACCAACACAAGTAACTGGTACAATAATGCACTGTAAAGGTAACATCCATTTATTTTCAAAAAAGCATTTTTTGAATTACTGGATGCAAATATAATTGAGACTGAAGTAACTGGAAGTTATTTATGAAATTCTCACTGCCTTTCCAGAGTCCGAGCTAACCAACATCAGCTTTACTTTATTAGATCTTCTCTGCTAGAAGGGGTACAAAGACTTGGCCCAGCAGAAGAGATACTGAGATTAATTTGTCTGAAAATGAGCAGGTTACTTGAACTTGCTCTGCAGCTCATTCCTGGTTTGCAAGGCAGTGATAAAGTGTTATTAGACCTACCCCACAGATAATGACCCAAACTCACATGAATAGAGGCTTACGTGTTCTGATGGTAAACAGAGTCCACCTGAAGAGCTGCTGCACTGCTGGGCAGGCTTTGGCCACTCAGCCTGAAAGGGCTGATGTTGGGTTTTGAGGAGAGCTCTATGCTGTTCATTCAGCTGCACTTCAGAGCAGCTGTTTCTGCACTGCCAGCCCCTCAGAGCATGCCACACACAATGCCAGCTTGTGTCTTGTGGAGGTGCCCAGAGTGCAGCCCTCTGCAAAGAGCACTCATTAGCAGCACAGGTATTTCAAATGAGTGGGACACAACAAGGAAATAAGATGGTGTTTCCAAAAGGAAACCACCCCACAGATCTGATGTGCTTACACTTAAATTACTGTTCTCATGATGACAGTTTTAGAGCAGTCTGCTCTTACAAATGAACTACTGATTCAGTAATAACATGAGAGGGTGCATCACCTTCTGAATCATAATATCCTCCTGTACAGGGAGGGTTACAAAGAAATACAGTCTAACTTTGTTGAGTTATGAAATTACCTTAATTTATTACCTGGGTTTACCTTTTTCAAAAGTAACTTAACATGCAAGTTATTTTCTGGAGCCAGCAATGGAATTTTAGATGCTTAATCAACTGATTTTTTTTCTTCTGTATTTAAATGAAGATCTTAATTTACACATTGGTTTAAAAATTTGCCTTGCATTATTCAGATAACATCTTACAAAGAGATGGCTTGAGAAGACTCACTCTATTTCAGGAACAGTGCGTTCCCTTTCATTGTCTGATGAAGAAATACTATCCCTAAAAAAATAGGGATACATTAAGTTGGTTTCAAAAAAAAATGTATATATACATATACTTTCATAATGGCATGTGCCCATGGTGGTTTAATAATATAATTTCATACTGCACAGTACTCATGAGTTTTTTCTTCCAAGGAAGAACGGCCCCAAAAGTGGCACTCAGATGTAGCAGAAGTCACATTTTGTAAAGAAGACCCATTACTGATACCCAGGAAGTGGCAACTTCTGTCCTTCCTTTGCTTCAAAGAAGGTGTAGGAGAGGGTGATCAAATCAACTTTAGCCATTTTAGGGTCCTCTGCAAACTCTGGGTCAATGTAGAAAAAGACAGGCATGTCCACTTCCTCCTGAGGATTTAGCCTCTGTTCTTCAAAACAAAAACACTGTAGGGGAGGAATCCACAATTAGACAACAATAGTGATGATTATTTTTATCTCTGCCAACATGAGGGAAATCTTCATGGTTAAAAACAGTGTCATTCCCTGGACACCCCTAAAGTCCTGGGAAGGATCAATACAATGAGCAACAAGACAGCAATTCTGTTACTATGGTGATATAGGAAAAAAATAAATCAGCTTAATGAACTGTGCAAAGGTGTCAAGGGGCCAGGCCAGCTTCCATCGTTGCACCTGCCCTCAGAGTGGTACTAAATAACACAGATTTTGGAGCCACTCTGATGGGATGAGCAGCTTGGTGTGAGGGCAGTAGGGCTAAGAATGAATTGATGCACTTTATCATTAGAAAAAAAATCAAGGCATTTTCTTAAAATGTTGGCATACAAAGAATGGTGTTCAGGATTAAAACAAAAGAGTTAATTTATAGGTAACTGTTTTCTTTTGTGTAAAGGAAAATGCACTCTTTGGTTTGTTCACACTTACTTGTATTTTATTGAAATACTGTCCTGCTTCAAAGGGCACAACGTTGTAGGTGGAGATTCCAATTACTGGTTTGTCAGTAGGATTTTTTGCTTTATAAAATGCCAGTGCAGTCTCTCCTGGTACGACCTGTGTAACATAATTGTACAGTGATTTTAATTTTTTTTTTTTTTTAAATCCATGGCAGCCCTCCAGCCCTCCAACCAAGTTCTTTAGACTTTATCTAGAATTCATTTTTTCTTTTGCTGTTTTGGTTATTTCACAAATATTTTTGATTACATGCAATTCACTCATACTCAAAAGCTTCAGTACCATTCTATGTATTTTTAACCTTACCCATTTTGCCTGAGTCTTCTATTCTCAGTTCAGGAGCACACAGAGCTTTCTTAATAAGCAGATTTATATATGGTGTGCATTTAATTCCTGAGGTTATTCTTTCAGTACTGGACTCAGAATCTATTAAGAAGCATGACTCCTTATTTTGAGAACTAATTTGAAACAGAAATGTTGAATTGTGATTTTTTAAATTATAAATACTGTTTCTATAAGGACAGGCACAAGAGGAGAAACAGTACAGGTTTAGATACACTGTTATACTATATAGTTTTAAGTATATATATACAAATTTGCAGTGTATATACCATGTGCATGTGGTATATGTACCATCAAGTGTATATATATAAATATAGTTTCAGTAGCTTTTTTGGTAGCTTCATGGGATGGAAGAGGGGCAACTACATACAATGTCCTGTAAAAAGGACATTAAGGTGCTGGAGCATGCCCAGCAAAGGGCAACAAAGCTGGTGAAAGGTCTAGAAAACATGTCTTGCAAAGAACACGAGGGAGCTGGGGTGGTTTAGTCTCAAGAAAAGGAGGCACAAGGGGAATATCTGCTCTCTAGAACTACTGCCAGGAGCGTGTAGTGAGGTGTGGATCGGGCTTTTCTGCCTTGCCTGCACTGAGAGGACCAGAGGAAATGGCCTTGAGATGAGACAGGGGAGATCCAGATCAGATATTACATAATTTTTTCACTGTTGGTGTGGTCAGGCGTTGGAAGGAGCTGCCATGGGAGGTGGTGGAGTCACCGTCCCTGGAGGTGTTGAAGAGGTGTCTGGCCCTGGCGCTGGGTGCTGTGCTTTAGGGGTTACAGTGCCGGCTGCCCTGGACGATCTAAAAGGCCTCTTCCAACCCGGAGCGCGGCTCTGCGCGGGGGGAAGGCGGTGACTCACGTAGATCTCGCTCTGCTGCGGTTTGAAGTTCCACTGGATGCTGGCGTGCGTGTCGGCGTTGAACGTGACCCTGATGACCCGGTCCCTCACGGGCTCCATGCGCTCGATCCGCTCCGCGCCGCGCCCCGTGCCCGCCGTCCCGCCGAGCCCGGTGGCCTGTCAGGGAAGGGCAGTGAGGGCGCCGCGCCCCGTGCCCGCCGTCCCGCCGAGCCCGGTGGCCTGTCAGGGAAGGGCAGTGAGGGCGCCGCGCCCCGTGCCCGCCGTCCCGCCGAGCCCGGTGGCCTGTCAGGGAAGGGCAGTGAGGGCCCCGCGCCCGCCGTCCCGCCGAGCCCGGTGGCCTGTCAGGGAAGGGCAGTGAGGGCGCCGCGCCCGCGGAACCGGCGCCGCCCGCGGGCCCCCCGTACCTGGCAGTAGAGGCGGTAGAGCGGCACGGCCGCGTACGACAGCCCCACCATGCCCACGGCCGCCGCCGCGATGTAGCCCACGGCCGAGCGGTTCCGGCGCCGCCACTCCTCCTGCTGCTGCCGGGTGAAAGGGTTGGAGCTGCGCACGCCGCGGGTGCCGCAGAGCCCGGGCCGGGGCAAGGCCCCGAGCCGCAGCCCGCGGGGGCAGCACGCCCAAGCCCGCCCGCACAACGCCATGGCCTCAGCGCGGGGACTGTTGGGACCGGGGCCGGCGAACGGGGCGGGACAGAGGTGGGCACAGGGCGGGAGTGGAGGCGGGAAGGGAGCGGGAGAGGGCGGGTCCAGCCGCCATCGCATCCCCGCCCGCCGCCGCCCCTCGGAGCGCGCTGAGCGTGGGGCTTCCGCCGCACTGCCCGTGCGTGCCCCCTCCTCGCTCGCCGGCGGGACGGCTCGGGCGCAGGTTGTGTACGAGGTAACTGCAGCAGCCCCCGGGCCGCCGGGGTTCCGCGCCCCCCGTACCGCACTGAGCGCGCTCCGCTGGACGGGAGCGGCACTGAAAGGCCGGCAGGGAGCGGGGTCAGCGGGAGGGGTGGTTGTCCCGCAGGTACACCGCGCTGGACACACCTGGTACGAGGGTGCGGAGGGATGACCTGGGTCCCGCAGGTACCTGGTTATCCCTCGGGTTCTGTGCTGGCGGCCCCAGGACGGGCGCTGAGCGCGGGGCCGCTCCGGGTGGTCCCTCCGGGGCCGTGCAGTTTTTGCCCTTTTGTGTACACTTGGCACCAGTTGTCTGTTGCTTTTCCCCACTGGTGCTTTGCTTCACGTTAATTTCCTTTGTAGGGATTTGTTGTTCAGGCACAGGTATTGACACGCTGCAAAGGGAGCGAGCGCTGTTTGTAAACAGCGGTGACCTCAGGCTGGGCAAAGTCAGGCAAATTCACAAACAATAGTTTTTCACACGGCTGGTGCCATGCACGGTAATAAACTTTGCTGTAGCAATACTTGAATTTACTGCTTTAGAGCCGTGCTTCTCTTCTCTCCTGTGGTCGTTCCAGTAACGTGAATCATACAACGACTGGCAGCTCCTGGTACTGCTTCATTTTCCATGTTGAATAAGAAAATGGTAAAGGCTGCAGTGTAGCCATACTGTGGTATTTCCACTGTGTTCAGATGTCCGTTTTTTTGGTCCTTTAGCAAGCAAAACCTGAATACATTTACTGCAGGAGCATTTGTGGTATTCCAAAGTGCATTTAACATCTTTTTCACACAAGATAATATGGACACGCAGGAATTAGTGTGGTTTTGTGGAGGCTGACACTGCACCTGGGGATTCTGCTGTCTCTTGGCCACAGTTTGTGGTGTGACACCAGTGCCAGGAGCACCTATGCTGTGTTTGCCTGTGTGTTGGGAGAGTTCCTTGTCCCTCTTGTCTCAGAAATAATTCCTGTTCTGGGCTGTGGCATGTAAGGGTTCAGCCACAGGTACACCTCACAAGGTCAGGAGGATTTGCTGCTACTGATACAAACAGATATTTTTTGCATTAATGCTTTTGTTGCAGTTTTTGAAATGATTGTAGTTCAATACATCCAGGCTTGTACTTCTTGTCAACCTGTTGTATGCACTAATGAAAATACAGTGTGAATTTCTGGGGGGTTTTGCTATATTAGTAGTGTGTAATCCCATTTTGTGTGTTTTAGCCTGTCCTACATAGTTAACTTGAGAAGTTCAGAGACACTAAATACCAGATAGTAAGTTAAATAAACATGAGGAAACAAGACACACGAAGCACCTTATCATGTTGCAAGTAACATTCCCTTTCCAGGTAACTTTCAATGAAAAAAAAAAAAGATTGTCTTTGCCTTCAGCAGTTACATTACTTCATCCCAGAATTGTAATCTGTTCTTTCCTTTTTTAGAAGATTTTAATCACAAGGGATTCAGATTTACCCTAATTTCTGCCTTGTAAATTAAGAGGACATTAGGATGTGAAATGTTCTGGTACTACCTGCAGCAAAGTCCAAGTTGTTAACTGTTTTCAGCAATGAATGGTATCCGTTTTGTCATGGCTGTTGTCTTTTTCGGGTTTGATTTCAACTAGTCGGTAATAAATAAGTTTGTTTTCAGTGTCTGAAAATAAAAATGGCCATGTAAATTTCAGAAAGTGGTTTCTCCTTTTTGTTTTCAGCAGTTTTGATCCTGGGTAGGAGCCTGTTCTTCATGTGTCAGAGCTCTTCATTTTGAACTTTTATTTAAATAAGCTTCTAAGGAGATGTCCAGTACAGATCCCCTCACAAATACAGAGAAGGAGTAAGTACTTTTTTTTCCCTAGATGCAGAAATACAATTACTGGATTATAATATGAAAATTCTTGCAGTTTCATTGGTAGGATCTTGCTTTGATAAAGTCTTAAAGAAAAATTACTTTCATGTCAAAGTAATCTGCAGTAACATTGTAGAAGAGCTGACACCAACACCAGTGAATTTACACATTAAGGGAGGAAATGTCCCTTAAGCTTTTCATTAAGTTAATCAGCACTTGGTTGGGACTAGTTTTGTAGAGATAAAACCCTGCATAGAGATTTCTTAATTTAACGCTTCTGAAGTATAAAAACATACTTGTATGTAGTAGATTACTTCCTTGTACATCTGGGGTACCTGCAGTAGCACAAGATGTGGTGTGGAGGTTTTGTATCATAGTGCATTAATGTTTCAGAATACTCTGTCTCTATACCTTTAATATTTCATACATAGTGCTTATGAACCATCATATTTTTACCAATGTCATGGGATATAAAATAATAATTGTATTCATTCTATAAAACATAATGTTATCCACTTAAGAGTTGGATCAGATTCTGATTGTCAAACATGGATTTGATTTAGTCATGATTGAAAACTGTAACTCCAGACCCTTCTCAAACTGCCAAATAACCACACCAATGCTGTCATCAAAACCAGAATTAAAACCTCTTGCTGGACTGATCATGTTTGCTGTACTTGTGCAATAGAATCCAGCAAAGAGTATTCAGAAGAATAGTAAAACAATTTAGCATAGATTTAGAATTATGCCACCTCATAAATAACTTGATTGTTTTGAAAAGCAAAACCACAAAACATTAAAAAAAACTAACTTGCTATTCACTGGGACCAGAAGAAGGCAACACTCTGCTTGTCTGATGGAAATTCAGGGTACATGGTCACACAGATACATCTTTAAGACAGCTGTGGCTCGTCATGTGAAAGATGAGTAGTTTATGTGAGTAGTTCCTAACTCACTGTGTTCCAAAGGCAGTTTTTCACATAAGAGATGAGCAGGAAAGGCACCTATAACTGCACTTCAGCTACATGCTGATGGCAGACTGTAATTTTCTGTACTTTTATTTTTTATGGGAGGTGGTCTTGATGCTTCCAAGAATGGGCTTGGTTATATGTTAACTGAGGTTTACCTAAACATTAAATCATGCTTTCCTTTTCTGTGCAGGGTTAGCCTCCAACCATTCCTGCTTCTCCACTGTTCAATGTTGCCCAAGCCTTTCTCAGGCTTAGCAATTGCCACATAATGACATATGTTTTCTTTTAATCTTTATAACCCAATCAGCAAAATGTATTTTGAATAATGAGTGGGTTTAGATGGATCATATTGAGTTCTCATCTATGATATTTGATACAGCATTCCTTTGCCTGTGGTCCTTAAAATCTGAATTTAGGGTTAGTGAACCTGAAAGACTACAGCTGCATAATGGATTTGTATAGGATTTTTGTTAAAGGCCTTTGGTTTATTTGTAACAAGAAAGATACTGTGAATCAAACTTCAAAGATTCTGCAGATCTTTTTGTCATATGCTAAATTATCCTGTAATCCATGTCAGTTGCTAAAGCATTGCAAAACTTCCCTTGGGAAAGGCAGGTTGTAATTACAAATGTTGCCAGAAGGGAATAGTTTTCCAGCTGTTTGGAAAGGAATTGTACTTAATAACAAATGGTAAGTCTTGAAAATTTGGTTTTACTCATTTATACTAAATTTCATGGAGTTTTGAGTTACAATTTTCCTAGATCTTTCTGGAAGTAAAAAGTAATTTGTGTTCCTCCAAGCATGTTCTTGAAAGGCAAAGGAATTGCAAGAAATGATGCTGTTGTTCATTTAAAGCAGCACAGCAACAGAATTTGAAGGTAAAGAGGGATAGAAGCCTCGGGGGTGAGTTCAGGAAGCTGAGCAAAGCACAGTTTAGTTTCCAGAAGGGATGGAGGAGCAAGTGATGAATTATTGGTAATAACTAATAAAATGGGAGCAATAAGCTTAATACTACTTTATATCTGCTTAAATTGTTCCGAAGTTTGTCATGTCTGGTTTAATAAAAACAACTTTCTGAAGGAAAATGCAGAGCCTTGAGCCATGTGTAATTGAGGGGTTTCTATAGCAGAAAACGTGACACTGACTGGTCTGAATGATGTATTTTGACAAATGCTCCTGATATTTATACCACAAATTGAACTCCACTGTTGTTAAGATAAGAGATAGTTTTGTTGGAGAGAAACTATTGGTATTTTATCTTCTGTAACCTTGCCTAGAGCCAATCCAATTGATACAAGGCTTAAAATACCAATGGCTTTTTGTAATGCCAGTAGCACCAGCAGAGTGAACTGATTGAGAAAAGGCTTCAAAGGGGCAAATTTTCATCTCTGCATGGATGTGATCACATTCCAGTGGTGCTTTTCGCATTTTGGGAACTGGGAAGGCTGCTTTATGTTCCCATTTCCATCTCTCACCTGCTCCTCAATCTGGTGAGTCACTCTGCCCCTTCTGTGTGTGCATTGCAGGCTCTCAGGACTGACCTCTCTCTATTTATATTAAGTTTATATCTGTTCAGCACGTTGTCTCTCGGCAAAGGGATCCTTTCCCCAGAAGGATTATCTGCTAATGAAACCACAGTCACTGCAGCTTTAAAAAAAAGGTGTTTGAGATAAGCATTTGCATTCCTGGCATAGCAGAGCCCTGCTGCTGCATGGCCCCAGACCTGCCTGGTGCCTCTGATGTCTGATCCCAGGGTTGCTCTTGGCTAGAGAGGATTCACCTTTCTACTTACAGCCCTCAGTGAATGCAGGGGAGTTGGGTTTCATTTCACGCTGCAGCCTTCTTAGGATGTTTTAGAGAGAGGGGGAGTAGTAGGGCTGCTGCTTCTGGAGGGAAATGGTCATTAACCAAAACGGTGTCATGTGCTCAGAACTTCTGAAAATGTGCATTTCTCTGCAAGACCAAGCCTCCTGTCAGCAGGGTCTGCCCTCTGGGAACAGGGGTGAGATGTTTGACTGTGTCAACTAGATTATTCTCAGTGTAATGACATAAATTTGGCAGTTTTATTTCTTTCCCAGAAAAGCACATCAGCTTCCATTTCTGGGGAAAGTATATAACCCAAGTTCTCTGTTGACTTTTGACTGCTATATATTGAAAGTCTAAAAACCAAGTTAGATCATGGCACAGGCCAATACCATAATTGAGAATGAAAAGTAACAGCATAATGGCATTCATTTCATTAATACTTTCAGTCTGCTTTGTTGGCTTTCCCTTTTGTGTGGCTGTGTGTAATCCGGTCTGCTGGGAAGATTGCTTTAGAAAGGTCATGAGTTACTGCTTTTGACCTTGTTTGCAGGGAGCATGTAAATAAATTATTAGAAGAACAGGAGGAAATGAGTTTCTTTTAATCATCTCATTTGCCTTTGGCTGCTGGGATCTAGACTGCCTAATCACAGTGTAGTAAATTTTCTCCTTTGCATTTATCAGTCTTAAAAGTTGCTCTAAATGGCCATTTCAAAGAGAGAAAAAGTAAGCATTACCTCCCGAGGTGAATTAGTGCATGTGACGCAGAGGCTTTCAGAGAAGATTAAGTAGGCAGAGACGCTCAGCTGCAGCTGTGTTTGGGTTTTTTACTGGTAGCAGAAATCATCCTGCTCATAACCTTTATCCGGCTGAACTGGAAACCTGCAGTGTGTTGTGGTCGCCTCGTCCCTGTTTTATCTGCCGTGCTGAGGATGTCCTTGCTTTCTCCAGGGGCTGAAGATGAACCAGAGCGTTTTGATGGTCTCTCTCTCTTATACTGGTATGCTGAAACATTCAGTTCTGAGGGCATTGCTCTAGTCTGTAATTGGGCAAAGGACATGAAAGATAATTTAAAAGCTGTGGGCATTTTCAGCTTCTTTTCATGAACAGCCAGAGTTTATAATTTAGATTTTTGTTTGTCAAGTAATATGTGGTTTGTGAGCAAAGTGTATTATTCTTCCCTTGATAAAAATAGGTAAATATTTTATTTGTGCACATAAATGACTAATAATTTCTCAGGAACAGGGATCAGAAGAATATCTGGAGCTGTATGTTCTGATAAGTACTAGAAGAAACAAAACCCAAAGTTGTTGAACTTCCTTGTGTATGCTGCTAAAAAGTAATAGAAGCAGGTTCATTTTAATTGCCCTTACTAGAGCATGTACACAAAATGTTCCACATTTAGTCTGTTAATGTTCCAGGACTTCAGCTGGAGTGTTTAGTATTTTTTAGTGCAAGAAGGTTATAGTGTACATTATGGTGAATTTTGGTTGTTTATTTCATTTCTTGCCTCACATCTTTTCTATGTTCTAAAACCTTGTTTACAAGTACTTTTGCCTGACCTCAAAAAATGAGTAGCAACATCATGTCATATCAATAGCATGATTATTTAATTTTCATCTTTTTCTACAAAGAATTGAATTATTTTTTGTTACTACTGCCAACTGGTTTAGGAGCCCATTTCCTTATTTATACTGTTCAGCTTGTTTCTAATGCTCTGGGAGAAGTATTCTAACATTTCCTGAGTATTAAATAATGATGACATAAAATAAATGTTGGATGAGTACTGAATCCAAGTCATTTTACAGTGAAATTGCTAAAGTTCTGTTTATTTTATTAGAGCTATGGCAAGTAGCTTGACTTGAAGATCTGTGTTAAATGGGGAAAACCCCAACACTGAAAGTCAAAGAGATGTGATATGCTAAACAAATTTGGGTCATTGGAAAATCTTTGTCTTTAATGTGATAAAGTAATTTTAGCTGCATGTATTGGAGAGATTTAGTCTTTAGAGCATAAAGAGACCTGAGTGCCTTGTAAAAGTGTCTGTCCAAAGTGTCAATTCTTTCTAATTGTAGGTGGCAGCATCACAATTGCAGTGTTTCAGAGATATCTGATTGCTCTCCATTGTGCATTATTAGTTGTATATTCTCTGTATCCTCTTTGTCAGAATCCATTTTATGTTCGTTAGGATCTCTCTTTTGAAAATACTGTCTGTTACTTCTGGAAATGTGGATCCTTTCCTATTGACTGTCGAGTATTAGATTTGATCATATTTCATTATTGTTTTATATGGGAGTATATAAAGAGGTTTTGCAGTTTCTGGTGAACTCTAAACTTCAGACTTAAAGTCTGAGATTTGACCTTTTCAGACTTCACGAAAGTAAACCTCTGTGTTGGTTTGTACAAGGTTGAAGTAACTTTTGTTCTTGCTTTTTAATTTTTACAAAAAAACTGCCATGTGAAAACTGCTGAGAGGGGATGGAAGAGCAAGACCAATCGCAGTAGTAGCAAAAGGCAAGAAAGAAAAAATAGAGTAATTGCCTATTTTAAAGATTAGTGTATCCTTGTTTAAGATTTCAAAGATGAATGCAAGTCAGGACAAAGCATGAGTAGTATGCTCTCCTTCTGCCTCAAGACAAATTCATGGGATAATTGCAGTGACAGTACTGGGTAGTAATGCAAAATACCCTGTTCTTGTCATGGAGTAAGGAGGTTGTCCAAAGGGTATTCATAAACAAATATCAGACTTGGGGATTTGTTCTTCCTTTCAGGCTGTGATTAAATAAAAGCAGTTTGGTTCACTTTTAGCCTTACAAAGGATGCCTTATGCTCTGCCATATCGTGGTAAGGTCATGTGCAGTCCTGTCAGATCAAATACACTGGGTCTCATTATTTCTTTTTAGCCTATGAAACAAATACTTCCAGAAATACTACAGATTATACAGTGGTTGAAGCATAGGTTTACTTTTTGTTTCTCAAGGTTATTAGAATTATCAGAATTACTAGATCTGTTCTTGTAGCCAGCCCTTCTAATGCAAAGGCTAATTTTGCAAATACTTGGAAACAGGAGGTTTGGGGGAATCTTTGCTTTTCAGTGCTAGTGCTTATCTCGTGAGGAAAGAAAACCTCATCCAGTTTTCTTTTACAAAACCAAAAGAACTGCAGATGTTCTTTAGAAGCTGGATCTCTTGTGCTAGAATTTTAAGAACATTTGGACCTTCTGGATTTCTCTTTCCTTCTGGCACAGCCCCTTTTAATGATGTACTCTGGCTTTTGCAGATGTACCCAGTTCCAGGTATAGAGTTCAGGCTGTGTGCTGGATTAGGTTGTGTAGAAGGATTTGGGTCACTGTGTCCTCTGCTTTGATCTTCTTTCCCACCCTGCTAATGAATTCACGTTGTTCCATTTCACCAGCACCCTCTAGAAAATACAACTCTCTATCTAATATAGAACAATATGTAGGTCAAAGCAGAAACACCTGAGTGGTGCTTCTGCTCTTTTCTAGAAGAGATCTGCTGAGTCTTCTCCAAAAATGGTGCAGTGAAAGGACAAAAGAGCTATCATAAAACTTACAATTTTTTTACCCATAATTTATCTAAATGAAAATAAAACCTAGTAAAGGATAATCTGGATTTATTGGCATTCTTAACACTCTGCGTTGTCAGAGCAGTGTGCTGGTCATGAGTCTGATGGAACTGTAAATTTAGGTTTCAAAACTCAAGTTTTACTTTGTATTCTTTTTTAATTCTGTAGCATGATCAACTGCTCTGAAAGTATGCCTGCCTTTAGACAGTTCCAAGTGCCATCCTGGTGTTTTCCCTTGGGGTGGTATCCATGTGATGCTGTATTCCCTATCATCTGCCCCATGCCAGGAAGGTACACAGAGGATCAGACAAAAGAGTTTGGAAAGAAGTCTTTTTTACAACAGAGAAAGAAATCAATGTTGAGTGAAGAAATTAGGAGACTTGGGAAAAGATTATGTTTATAAGTAGCCACAAAATTATATTTTAGATATCTTAGGAAATAATTTTATGCACTGGCTTAGATGTGCTTTTGTTCAAATATTCATTACCTGATGGAGACTGATTTATGCTCTGTTTTTCTAGCCTAAAAGTTAAGGTGGACCAGCTTGCAGAATTTTGTTTATATTTAATCACAATCCTTTCATGATACAAAATGGGATTCACAGTTCAGCCTGAAATGCTTTGTGGGAAAGGAAGTAAACTCTGTATATTTATTATACCTTTCCAACTGGTATTTGTGATGAGTAGATTGATTTTTGGCTGGGGAGGTGTTGGCTCAGAGATATCAAACAATTTGAAGTTGTCAGTGGAGAAAACTGGTTTGGGTTTGTATTTGAGTTGAAAACTCAAAACAGTCACTGAAATTTCTTTTTTATTAACATAGTTCTGCCTACATTTCTGTCATTTAATGACTTTTATTTTGTTCCTTAGGACCATTATGGGCCCTCATGGAATTAATCGAGCTGTTCGCCGCATCTCTTTCTCTGATTGCCAGGATGGATTAGGTAACTCAGACTGCACATTCTGTTATCTAAAGTAAATCAAACCTAAAAACACCTGGAGAGCTTTATCAGGAAAGTTTATTTGGCTTTTATGGACTTGGCTGAAAAATACATTTAGCACAGTAGGTGAAAAAAACAAATTTTCACTTTTGTCTTTTTGTTTGTTGTGCAGGAGTTAAAATTATTGGAGGTTATCGGGCACAAACAGCAGAAGATTATGGGATTTTCATAAAGAGAATTTTACCTGGAGGAGTTGCTGCTGTAGATAGTAAGTAATTTTAACCTTTTTTTCCTACAAACACACTGCATATAAAAAGCTGTCAAAAGAAGTCCTTATTTTAACTTGTGGGTAAGGATATTTAAAATAGTATGTTTTAGTCAGGATCCATGAAGTTTTGGGTTACTTTAAGGTAGAGAAATGAAACTTGGACCTCTTATGGAAAAAGGTTTTAATACACTCAGGTCTTGAAAATGTGTTCAAGTCTAAATATAGCTGGTGAAGGCAATTGGTAATCTTTCAGCACTGCTGAGTGAGTGTTGAGATGCTGAATCACTTTTAATTTATAAAGTATAAGAGTGGGGTTTCCTGTATTTTTAATTAGTTCTGATAATTTTTATTATCTTTTTTTAATGATGGTGTGCTGGTGGTTTTAATGATGGTTTGCTGGAGATCAGTGTGCAAAGAAGAATTACACTCTGCAGAGTTTGCAATAATTAAGTTACAGATTTCCATCCTAAGTCTCTGGTGGGATTCCATCTCGTCTTGTGCAAAATGATTGTTTAAAGTAATCTGAATCAACTTCAGGTTCCTAAACTTGAGATTTTCAGGAGGTTAAAAAACAGAATTGGTTCTAACAAATATTTTAGCTGAGTTTATTAATGTCTAAAACATTAATACATGGTAACTTACATTAATGTTAAGAGCAAGATTCAAATAAAAATTTATTCCACAACTGGCAAATATACATTCTAGTCTCACAAATTTATACTGTGTGTAAATAATACAAATAGCTAAATAGTACTTATTTTCAGTGGCTACTCTGTTGTTAATAAGACTGATTTATAGTTTCTGGTCTTACCACAATTACCTGTCTTACTTAGGATCAGGTGCCAAGAGTCATAAAATTTTTTAGTGCATTAAGTCACATAAAATTGAAAGGAGAAGCCCTGGTTTAATACCTGGTTCAATACAATATGTTCACCATTTTCTTGTTGATTCATCAATCACTGTTGGTTTCATTTAAAGGCCGTTTGCTCACTGGAGACCTAATTTTAGATGTCAATGGAGAAAACTTGATTGGAGTAACAAACGAAAGGTATGTTTGTACTGATTCCTGAATCTTTGTTAGAGCTTGGAATGTTTTACATTGATTATCTTGGACGTTATCAATCACTGATTGAAAGAGCACAACTCCCCTGAGATCCTTGGAGTTCAACTGGCAAGTATTTTATCCTCTAAATCTAATTCAGCAAAACTGTTGTGGAAAAGTAAAGGGCTTTATATGCTCCTACAACACCAGAATCAGCTGGTTTCTTGGTGACACAGATTACAGAATGTGTGTGAAAATAGCAGGAGCAGTTAAAATATTTTTATAACTATATGCTGGTTCAGTGCTGGTGAATGTAAATGATGGGAGCAATCATGTGATGGCACAATGAAGTGGAAAGAAAAATCTGTAGATGGTTTCTGTAGCTGGATCTCTAAGAGATCAGTGCAGCTTTTAGTGCTGGAGATGGAGATTGAAAATTCAAAGAAAAATTGCCCTATGTGTTGCTGGGGGAGATCCTGAGCCAGGCACACCTGAGCAGCAGCTTTGGTGGTGTGTTTGTGTTGCTTTCATCCTGAAGGAGGCCCAGGAAGGCATCAGGATGGACCAAGGAGGGGTGAGGACAGAGGGGAAGGGAGAGCTCAGTCCCAGTTTATTGCTGTCAGCAGATGCCCCACAGTCTGTCTTTTGCTCTGTTCCCCAGTGCTCACTTTGAGTTGTGCTGCTGCTGAACTCTTTTCTGTTTATCTGCTGTTAAAATTAACTACCTTAACAATTTATTCATTTTCTGCTCTTCCAGCACTCATCACTTCTTGCCAGCACCGTGGTATATTTATTTGGCCTTTTTCTCCCCTCTTCTTCTAGGGCTGTTGACATCTTGAGAACAGCCTCAGCCTCTAATCACATGTCTCTGCTCGTTGCTAGAGATGAAGAAGCAAAGTAAGAGGAAAAATTGTTTTAACTTCAAAACTAATAAAAATCCAGTTCTTTTTCTCAGGATGGGTGGGTAGGCTTGCATGTATTTTTATTTCAGAATAGTTTTAATTGCAGAATTGCACCACATGTCACATTTTTCTGCATGGTATTTGATACCAGTTCATTCTGAGATCACTTGCATCACTTCAAGTTGCAAGCTCAGGCCAACTTCAGTTTGAAGAGAAGGATTGTAATGTTATGTTTACAGCTAATACCATTAAAAATTATCTGCTGTAATAGTTCTTGAAATGCTTCTCATATTTTAAAATAATGACAAATGAGGACTCCATTAGAGCTACTACAAAAGATTTAAACTGCTCTTGCCTTCTGAAAAAAGGCAGATTCAGTTGTTTTTACCCCTCAGATGTTAGCTTTCCAATCTCTAATGAGCTTTGAATAGTTTAGCTAAGTAGGTTAAACTGTTCATTGCAGCAGGTAGTCCAAAATATATTAATTTTAAAGACATTTATGATAAATATTGCTTTAACTTGACTGTTGGAAGTTAAGCATATAAACCAATATTGGCAGAGAACATCAGCAGTGTGAGAATCCAGGTCTGTGTCCCCTTGTGACTTAAATCTCGGGAGAAAACAGCTGTTGTGTAACTATTTCTGATAATCATTGTTAGAGTATCTGCTGTTATTTGCCTTTCCTGGGATGTTCCACTTCCAGAGTAATCTCCCGATAAAGGATTTTTCCCTAAATTCCTTTAGCCTTTTGTCTGATTAAGCTTCTTCTTTCTGTTCCTTTATTTTTTTTGTATTTGACAGACATTTAAATCACTCTGTATCCTCTGATCTCTTTTTTCAGACTGCCTAGATATATGTGAGGTCCACTCTTAATCTGCTTTTATCTAAAGCATACTGGCCTAGTTCCTCTAAACTCCTTGAATAATTAAAATCCATCAGTCCTTTAACCACTCCAGAGGGAAAATGCAGTAGCCTGGGTGGAATTTGCCACTCCATCCAGTCCCTCACCAGCCACCTGTGAATTCATTTTTGTGACTTTACATTCCGTGCTTAAAGATTGTTTGGTTTGCTGTGTTCAGCTGTGTTTATGTGTGTACCCTGGGGCCAGCATTAGTACAATAAATGTGGTCCTTTTTTTAAAATATAATGCACCCAGCAGTTTTGAACAACCTTCAGCAGTCAAACTGGAATTTCCTGGGAATTACTCTCCTTGCAGTCAGTTAATTTATTTTCTCTCTGACTAATTCTGTAATACTGATTT
>JACBWW010000037.1:3189741-3208606 GCA_020086605.1 Lanius collurio | reverse complement strand
GCCGGGATGGGAACGGGAGCCGCGGCCTGGCTGCCGAGGCTGGCCCGGCTGAGCCGGGATTCCGGGGAAGCAGTGGCAGCGGCGGTGCCGGGGCTGGCCGTGCCCAGGGCCTGGCTGCAGTTGGTCCCGCAGCCTCGCAGGGGGATGGAGCGGCACCGAGGGGCTGTTGGGGACAGGGGTTCAATCGCCATTGTCTCAGCTCGTTCATCGGAGAGGAGGGCTTGGCGGTGCCAACACGCCTCTTCTTCCCAGTCCGGGAGCTGTAGGAGCCTTTCCACAAGGGGTTCGGCACAGACTGACCCGAGTGACTTCACCCACCTGCCCGTGGGGTCCATCGCGGAGCGGCACAAGGGAGCACAGCAAAACGCCGTGGCTTTGCCATCACGTAAAGCCGCAAATGGGATCCTTAACTCCAGATCGAGGTTACAGTGGCCAGAGTGCTTGTGATAACCTGGCTGGCACAGTTCCCCCATCTCTATGCCCTAGTCTTACCTACTCAAACAAAGCTTTGCCAAGCAAAGGTTATTTCACTAAATGAAGGGACCATGTCAAGCATATTTCTGTAAGGTAAACGTAGCATTGTCTTGTATTGTACAAATCAAGGCATGAATTAGGAGAATATCAAGTTCTATTCATGCTGTTCTTCTAATATCTTGTCTACAGTGGGATTTTGAAGTGTTCTAGCCCTCAACAAAAGCGTTTAGTAGAGGCACACCAAAGCAAACCACAGGTTTAGACAAATAACCCATACCCACTCTCAACATCTTTCATGGTAGGACTGAGACAGACAGGATCTGTTGGCAGCTGTGCCATGGTTTCTAAGTCATCTCCCAAGCTAAACATGTCACCTCTGCCGGGTAATCACCTCCAGCACAGGCAGCACAGGGAAGTGTGAGCATCATGGCATGGCTGCGCGTCAGGCTCAATCTGATTGTCCATGGCTCTCAGTCCCATTTACCAACTCTTCCCTGTGCCAGCAGTGAGCAAAGGATTAGGTGGTAACAGTTTCATAAACTGCCACGGCAGGACTTGCCCTTCAGTTTCCGTAGTTCTAATAAAGAATAAGCTCTTCTGATACAAATTGCAGATTTTGTTTTCCAGCAGGGGCTTGCTTGCTGCAAGGTGAGCTGAGGCTCAGTTAGCTGCTCAGCTTTTCTGAAAGAGGAGGGAGAACCTTGTTGGTGGAAAGGAGAGCTCCTGAAATGCACAGCCAAGCTAGTTCCCTGAGGAATATTCCCATTAATCTCAGTGAGGTATCACTGTTAATACATTGGTACAATCTGTCATCTGGTTTAACAGTGTCACTGGTAATAAAGTTTCATATTGCCTATGTTATCTGTTAATCCAAAAGGAGCAAAGTTTGAGGACACTGCAGAAGAGCCCAGACCTGCACACAGCTGTATTTCAACAGCTGAAGTGCCAGCAGTATCCCAATATCCTGGCTTTATAGTGAGGAAGGGCTTGTGGTGATGCAGCTGCCTTCGGGCTCAGTACCACACACCTGTCCTTGCATTCCTCTGCAACTCGCCCAGCAATCTGCACTTTCAGGTTGTAGAAATGTGATGTGGACACCATGACTGGAAGGCTGGCTGCTTTGTGGTTCTGGCAAAAAGCTGGACTGGCTCCTTTAAAATGAGTGTGCTGATACCTTCAAAGGTGCACACAGAGGTGTTGCATCTTGTCTCCATCTCCTCTCATTCCCGCTGCTCCTCTCTGACTCTTTTTTCTGCCTTCTCCCAAGCCACTGTCGTTGTCATTTCCTTCCCTGCTGCCTTGGACATTTGATGTAGACTCTACTTGTAAATGTGTGACAGAGTTTGTCTCCCTACAGTTCTCAAAGGCTGTTGTTCCACCTTTGTTCTGCAGACATAGATCTCAAACCAGTGTAACATCCTGTTGCTGGAGCATCAAAGATTTAAGATAGAGTGAAAAAAAAAAAAAAATCCCTGTTCAAACTTGTTTACTTTGAGTGAAAATAAGAACATTCATACCATGAAGCTTGACTGAGTCAAACCAGGTTAAGAAGACCCTAACCATCACAATAGTAATGGTGAAATGAAGATATTTTTACTGGAAGTCTGTGTCTGTTAAGGAGAGCACTAAATTACTCAGCACAGGTATTGTTAGAGCAGTCCTGGCCAATAACATATTTTTAGTACCAGTGACTCTTGTTGAACTCATCTCTGTAATTGCTTTTGATGATTGAATGAATCAGAGTGCCTTAAAAAAATCACAATAAAAGAAACCCCTTATTATGGACCAAGGAACCATTAAGTCTAAATCCTAAAAATTGGCATTCAGCATACAAGATTAAGGAAGCAAAAACCTTGTTAGTTTGATTACTCTTATTTACAAGAATGGTGAAAGAACTTTTCTTACTGAATGCATCCCTGCTGTGGGGCACAGTCATGTAGTGTGCTTGGAAGGAGCAATATACTAAACATAAACAGCCAAGGGCTCATTAATAAGATCTTTAACCTATTATTTTTTCATGGGGCAAAGAAACTTTAGTTCTGTAAGATATTTGTAAAATGGGTTTCCAAACTGAACTAGGCAACCCCAGTCTGATACCCAGCAGACACCCATTTGGTACCACAGAGGTGTTTGCATAGCAAATCTGTTACTAATTACATTTCTTGACTGTTAGGGGTACATGAGCTGTGTAGTTTGCCCTTATTATTTTTAAGTCAAATTTTACCATGTACAATCTCCTGCCTGCCCTTCACAAGCACTGTGTACTTGCCTAGAGGTGGAGGAGTTTGTACTCCTGGACTATTGATGAGCATTAAATGGTCACATAAAGACATACGTGATTTCTGAATGAGACATTAAACACCCATATAGGATTATACAAAGAGGGACACAGAAGTGGGGTCTGTAGTTTTCTCTGCATTGCAAAATAGTCTTGGGTTGCACAAATCCAAGAATAGGCAGGATTTGCTGAAAACTTCCTTTTCCCCACCCAAGATGAAAAATTTAATTGCCACTTGGGATGCCAGTGGTGAATGAGATTCTGTCAGGAGGTTATACTGATAAAAGTAAACATCTCACACAAAAGCTGGATTTCTTTTGGCTGCTTAGCCCAGATAAGTTCTTATTATAAGCCTGCACAATAACCAGTCCCCTGATTTGTTTAACAGATAACAGAGAAGCAGCTCCACAGTTGCCAAAACGGATGTATGAGTGATAAGACACTGCTCATGCTCCCAGGTACTCACTTTTTGGAGCTGGCAGTGGTGATGGGCAGGCTTCAGAGGCAGCAGAGCAGGATACCACGCCTCAGAGCCAATTAAATGCAGTGGGAAGGGAGCAGAGCAGCACAGCCTTAGTGAGGCACAGGAAACGAGTTTGGCAGGTGAAACTCCTCCTACACCGGAGAGAAAATCAAGCATGTGGGGTAAATAAGAGGGAGAAGAGTACCTTTTGCTTTGTTTTGACTTCACAAGAAACAGAATATGAGGGTTTAGCTTTCCTGTCTTTGGGGTGTGCACGATAATGGAGGAAGGTAGTAATTTCATTAAGGTTTGATTTAGAAGATTTAGTGGTAAAGCTTTTTCCTTTTCTTGCATTTAGAGAACAAAGGGTTTGGGCTTTGTTAGCATGTTCAAGGACAAGTGGCAGCAGAAGTACCCTGTAAAAAGTTATGCTTTGGGTCCTGCAGACAGCATGGATATAGCTTTTTTTTTTTTCTTGCTGCAAACTGACCCAGATTTCTGCTTTATTTGACAGTCTTTTGGAGCATAGTGTGAAGGAGAATCATCATTTGCTGAAATGCATGTCAATGGTGTTGTGAAATGAGCATGTCTCTGTCCCTCAGCCTTCCCCCAATCTAATTAATAAGGTCATCCCACTGAAGGCAGGCTTATAAATAGCTTTCCAAACACTAATGGAATTAGTTCTGGCTTGGACAACTTTTCCAGGGTGACACAGGTATCTAGGAAGGGCTGGCTCCTTGGCAGAGACAGCCACTTACAGTAGAAATGTTGAAACATAAACATTTACCCGATGTCCCAGGTCTTGCTGCCAGCACTAAACCTGAAATGGGATTACAGCATTGCTGCTCACATCATAGAAAGGCTTCCTGCAAGTGAAACAAGGCATTTTAGAGGAATGGGCCTTGTATTAGATTACATTAGTCTGGATAGTGAAATGTGCAATTCTGCTGAAGGTTTCTCTTTTGTCACTGCTTCTGAGGAAAGTGTATTTTTCATGTCCCACAAACCCACAAGAGTTTGTGAGGATAATAAACAGTTACCACGGGGAATAAAATTGAAGTACTTCCAGTTGATAGGAATCTTTACTATGACAGCAATTAATGGGAAAGGAATAGTACAGCTATAAACTCTCAGAAGACAGTGATGATTGAAAATTGACTATTTAAATAATCAGTGAATTGAGCCATTGAACCCCTTCAAAAGCAATGGTTGGATTATTAACATTTAAAATCTGGTGTGAGACTGGAATTTCATAATGAAAATAAAATCTAAATGTGTCATGGAAAATGTAAGCTCTGATTGTTTAAAAAACTTGAACAAAAATGTAAAGAGAATGTATCTGATTCAGGAACTTCAAATCAGTAAGCATGAAGCTCCTGAAAACATGAGACAAACATGAAGTTATAATATGATTATCTATGTGACTCATGAAGTTTAATTACAATAAAATCATGGAGAAACATTATTTCACAGTCATTTGGCCTCTGTATCACAGTAGTCCTGCCATGTATTGCATTTCCAGTAAACAAAAGGACATTTCAAAGATTACAAAATGCTTATTGGGAAAACTGATGAAGGTCAAATTTTATATTAATTCATCTTTTCAATCAAATTCCTTGCTGTTGCATGTTCTGAATATAACCTTCTCCCTAAATGAAGAAGCTGACACGAGGGCAGGAGGTGCTTCATGTAACTGAGAAAAGATCACTTCTTCAGAGAAGGAGAGAAAAGCAGTGCTTTTCAGTCTCTGAAATGGCCTTGGACCAGCTGCACAAATTCTGAGTCATCAGATGAATCAAGTCTGTTAATGACTGCAGAGAACTTTTACTTCAAAAATGCAGAAGTCTCCTGCTTTCAGATATTGATTCTGTAGTGCTTCCTTTAGGAAGCTTTAGTCATAAAGGTGCCAGATTTCAAGGCTATTTTAGAAGTAAAAAATGTCAGAAGGGTTTGGCTTTTAGTAATTTTATCATAAAAATGATGGTGGCCCGTAGCCCTGGGAACATCTATCAGTTCCTCCAGCAGAAATCAGTATGGAGTTTTGGCTGACAGGCAAAGAGGGAGATATTAAAGGTAAAATTCACTCATAAAAAGAATTTTATATGAAAGGCCAAATCAGGACAACCTGACTCAGGAGCTATGCAGCTGAGAAGCCTTCAGCTGCAGACTGGAGAACACCTGAAAAATCACAGTTCACTTTCTTAAACCAAAGGGATAAGAGTCATGAAGATCTGTGTTGTAGCTTCCCTTTAGGAAGTCTACAACAGAGAATAAAGAATTACTCTATTGTATTATAAGAGTATATATATTCTCAGTGTCATTAGATCCTAAGAGATGAGGTCTCTCACCCCATCCTCCAATTGTCTTGTGGCCTGAAAAGCCCCAGCTGTACCCCACCCTTGGGGAAAAAAAAGACCATTATTGCCCTCTCTCAGATGTTGGATTTTAGCATTCAAAAGTGGAGGCCTTTGAAGATCTTTTTAGCAATGTGTTACCCATGCAGAACTAAATTATTTCTCTTTGGACCCAATATTTTAATATATCCCCAAATTCTTCCTTTTCAGAAGTAAATGAAAAATGTTCTCCCTTATAACAAAGCCTGAATAAAGGAGTTGAGTGTTTGAATGTCCACAGTGGACCATCTTTAACTGGTGTTTATAACATTGACACGCAAAACCTTTTCCCCTCCTTTCTTCTCCCCATCACTGGGTTTCTGCTCTGCAAACGTGTCTGCCATCCATAATCACTTTTAATTCCTCATCTTTGACATCACAATCAATGAAGGGAAATAAGCTGTTACATAATGGGGCTGACACAAAATCCATTTAAGTTAACAGAAAGACGTTCATTGTTTCCTATCAGCCCTAGGTCAGGCCAAAGCGAACAGAGTGGGTGGAATTTAGCCTGTCATTTGTCATCTGAGAGGAAATGATTCTTACACCCATTTGGACTGCTTAGAGATTTTAAACATATTTAGCAAAAGAAAACAAATTGATTTCTTGTCAGTTGTTAAATGGTTGAAATTTTACTCTGGTTGGACAGTCTCTCATTTAGCTTAAAATGGTACTTAATCTTCTCAATAGTTAAAATATATATATATATAGGAGAGAAAGATCAAGGTGAGTGTAAGTGAAACTGAAGAGGTGCAGGTCATAAAGCATCGTCTGCACAGGAGCTTGGCCTCACTGGCAGGGGCTGAACAGAGCCCATGAACTCACCCTGCCCTTCCTGCCAGCTAGCTGACAGCCTCTTAGTTTCATTTATTTTAGGTTTCCTAAATACATTTGGGAAGGGAGAAAACATCTGTACTCCAATGTATAGCATTGTTTCAGGTCTTCCAGGGTTTGTAAACAGACTTAATAAAATATGAATTCATTTTTCTCTATTGCTCACAAATGTTCACAAAAATATTTCAGAAGCAAAATGAACATGTTCTTTAATAGAGCCCAACAAACATCAGACACACTTTCCCTGCTATATCTCTCAATCTGAATAATGCTTGTTAGCCTTGGGAAGAGGGAGCAGAGTGTCTGGCAGGGACAAGAGGATCTGAGTGATTGTCTAACTTGCAATTCCCCTGATAAGTTTAGAGACTGTTTTTGCAGTGTTTCTACAGAAGTAACTTCTGATATTCAAGGACAAAAGTCTGTTTTGTTCTGTTTCTTGGTTATGTAAAGGGAGTTCTGTTTCACCACATCCCTTCTGAACAACAGGAAACTCTTGGGATATATCATTTAATCTCTAATGACCAGGCCAAGTTGCTGAGAGGTCAGAGAACTTGCAAGAGACAGAGGTATCAAGAAGTTTGATTTCAGTGCAAATTTGTCTACTCTGCTCCAAACAGTGATTGCAAAACAAGTGTTACTGCTATTGGCAATCTTGGTGAGCCTTATATCCATCATCCACTTAATTCTGTCAGTCCTTGAGTTAGAATTATAAACTGTGTTATCTTCAGTGGAAGGGATAAGTTTTCAGACAGACTCTGACCTCTCTTTCTGCTGTGGTAGATGAAAATCTACAGCATTCCAGTGATAAAACTGAGGGATTGGACTCACACAGATGAGACTCTGACCCATCACATAATTGCTGGAAGGACTAAGGAGGAAAAAAAACCCTAATACTTGGGAAACTTTTAGGAGCCAGTTGGACAGTGAGTGAGTAAAGAACAATCCAGAGGGGCACAGGAAACTCAACCTGTTTTTAAGATTGGACCCTCAGACAGCAAATTCCTGTCCTCCAGATTCCTGGGTCTTGAGGCTCAGTAGCAATATTTGTAAGGAGAGGCTGGTTGAACAAAATCAAGAAATAAACAGACAATGCCCCTGATGAAGAGTTTAAATAGGGATATTTATGGGCACAGATTGTGTCTTTCCAGAAACTGAATCCTTCCCTGGGGCTGTCACTTCTGAGCTGCTTCTGGTTACCCACAGAGCGGGGTGGGAATCCTCTCTGGGGCCTAACCTTGTTCTGCTGCACTGGGCATAACAACCCTCTTATCTGTACCTTGTGGGTGCTAAATTGCAAGGCCACATTTTTGGGAACAGAACCCAGAGCCCTGGAGGAAGGCTGTGCTTTCAAACTCTGCTTCCTCAGTAGCCTCCCCAGTGCTGGGGCTGCGGCGCTGGCAGGGGATCAAAGCCCAGGAATTCCTGTGCTGTGCTCAGACTGTTCCCCCTGGCTGAGGTCACACCACTCTCCTCCTCTCTGTTTGGTTTTAGCAGGATCAATTTTATAAATTACAGGGCAAGACACAGCCCTGGTGTGAGAGTGGGGATGGGGAGGGCACAGTGCTGTTGGTGTCCCAAACAAAGCACCCCAGCTGACCCCACTGGGCAGCAGTGCCCTGTCCTGCTCCTACCGACTGCCCAAGGCTCATTTCCATCAGCCTCACTTCTGATATAAATAGGAATGGTGGTTTCTGAACTGCTTCCAATTCTTTGGAACTTCACAGGAGTCTTGTAATAGCATTTTATTTAAATTCTAGAAAATAACCCCAAAGCTATTAGCAACCTGGCACTGGAAAAACCTCTGTGGAGGTTTAGTCAAAATGACAAAAGTCACTATCCAAAATTTATAAAGGCATTTTCAGTTTTTCTGTGGAAGTCCAAATTCCCATATTTTGGCAGTAGAGCTGTGCTGGGTGCATTTGCACTAACATTAACCATTTAAAAGCTCCTTGGTGCACTTAGCAACAAAAAAGGAGAATGCTTCCTTTGAGGGAGGATGCCCCTTAGCAGAGGAGAGGTGATACTCCAGAGGAGTTAATCTCTTCCCTTTTGTTCTGGAGTTTTGGGGGGCAGAGGCCCAACTTTTGGATGGTGACACTAATCCCACACAAACTGAGGGAAGACCCCTACTTGCACTCCTGCAACATGGAAGGTTAAAATAAATGGTTGTTCAACTATCCAGGCTGCAAAGTGCACTACACATTAGTGCTGCTTTTAGTCATCAATATACTGCTATTTAAAGATGACCAAGACTTTTAAGTCTGCTGATTATTCATATTAAAAGTGTTTCTTTTTCATTTGAGATTTTATACTGTCATGCAGACATCTCCATAATTAAATGTGTGCTTGACTCTTTCTGTCTCCAGTTAAATTGACGTTGATGGGGAACCTACTGAAAACAACCACCAGAAATGTTCTTGCACTTCATTTTAAAAATATTAATATCAAATTACAGTGATGATAAAAGTGCAATATGAGATCACTAAAGGGAATCAAGGCTAAATGGTTTTGGTATCATCTGAGGTAGTTTGTTCAAACTGCTCTTTTTCTCACAGTTTTTCTATGGTCACAGCAGAGACCTGTTCTCTACTGCATGAGGAGAGGTTTAAAAATAAACACTTTTAATCACAAAATCTCTCCACCTATAAAAGAGGAGTGCTGAAGTTGTGAAATCAAAGACCTTAAGGAACACCAAAATTCAAGTAAATTCTGTCTTAGCCTGTCTGTATCTGTCTAATATTGCACACTATTTAATGCCAGAATCAAACAGTATTTTTCCTGTGGGAAAAGTCACAAAACTGAATGGACTATGTTCACTTTGGGAGCACCTATTCAATATTTCATTTTTCAATATGTGGCGTAGGGTTTAATGCAAGGTGGGAGGGAGAGGTCTTACACACTGCAGTCTTGACAATCTGATCTGGCCCTGGGTCAGTTACAGAGCAGCCTTAATCTAACTTGCACACTGAATCCACATGCTAAAACTTCCCTGTGATTTTTTTTGTCTTCAGAATTTTGTTTTCCCACAGTAAGAACAAATTACCTGATGCAGTGCCTGCAGGAGGGCACTGCCTCACTGAGTAAATACCACCTGGATGCTTGAGGTTTGACCCCACCTTCCCAGGGAGCAGATGGATGCTTGAGATAACTTGAGGGATAGATGGAATTGCAGCAGTGACTGGAGATCCCAAAGGTGCCCTTTTGACAGCCACTTTCCTGGCCAAATCTGTTCGCTGTGCAGGAGGATTTCCATCCTTGCAGCTCGGCTCTGTCATGACTTTGCCTTGTCCCAGGCTATGGAGTGGGGCTGAGCTACACCATGCACACCCTGCAAACCAAGCTGGAGGCCCAAAACACAGCCAAAATTGGATCAATCTTCTGTAACAAGTGAGTGGGACCTTAAATGGGGATGTTGTTTGTACTCATCCCTTTGCTGCTAAGGAGCAGAGAACAAATATTTGTACAACTGCCTTCACAAATACAGTTCACATAAACCCTCTGCCCTCCCTGCAATAAAAAGCTGCCAAAAAAGGTTGGCTGTTCATTAAATTTTGCTGTGGGTGATGAATGTGGCTGCCTCCAAAAGCAGTCCTGCCCTCCACACTGAACATGGCCTGGCAAGAATGACCCAGCTGTTCTGCCTGGCTTGGAGGGCAGATCCTCAGCCTCTCCTGGGAGCTGTTCTGGACCTTTATTCCAGCTGGTTAGCTGCACAGCTTTACATTCCAAATCCTGCTTTTTATCCTGAAATGTGAAAACCCAAGCCAAGCAGCTCAGAGTCTTTGCTTTGGTCTCAATTTACCCACTGCAGCAAGGGTTTGCTGGAGAAGGGGTGGAGAACAGCATCATGAAGATGTGCCTGCTCCAGCTGGAAATTTCTGCCCAGTTCCCAGCTTGGAGGGGAATGGGACAATGCCCACCCTTCTGTTGACAATCACACAGAGGAGGTGGCAAAGCTGCTCATATTTGCTGTCAAAAGCAGGCATGCTAGCAGGGCCCCCAGCCTGAGCTAGCCCATGGGAATGTGGGCAGCCACTCTGCATGTCTGCCTGGGGAGCTGTGCCAGCTCACCTCCAGCCTGACCTCACACAGCCCCTGTAATTCCAGCTCTGAGTCCAGCTCCGAGCAGCAGCACAGAAGAAAGGTTTGTTTTGACGGCAGGATAATTAATGTGCCTCAGCTCCATAGCTGTAAAATCCCTGGGGAGATGAGGCATGTCTAATTTGTGCCACAGCCAGGTGAGCACAGCACCAGGTCCCTACTCGGGCATGACTGTGCTCAGGCTCAGTGTTTACCTGACTGCAAAAACTGCAGCTGTTTTCCTCACTTTTGTAGTGGCAAAGCTGGCATCCACTAACCCTTCCACTTGGAAAAATACCACCCAGATCCCTAGAGAGGCCACACTGAGAAACCTCAGCTATAGCAAACACTTTTTTCGTGGGATCAATGAAATTGCAGTCACTTTTCTTACACTGGGACTTCAGGCAGCACTAAAGAAGTCTCCTGCTTCTGTTGTCCTGTAGGCAAGACAGTGGAACTCCTCTTTTTTGTTATTAAAAATGGGCTAAAACCAGTGTAGGCTAAAGGATCCTTAATCAAAGAAAGCTTTGGCTGACAGCAGGTCCTGCCCTGCAGAGCAGTCCTGGCCTGGGGCAGCATCACTGCAAGACTCTTGTGATTTAAGGCCTGAGGGTATTTTGTATTTGCACATTCATCCTTCACATAACCATGTCCATGTTTACATATGGCTGCTCCGGATTTCACCCTCATTTCACAACCACCAATCCCTGTCTTTTCCTCCTTGACTCACCTTGAAGCCAAACTGTTCAGTGCTGGTTTGGGAGTGCTCAGCACCAGTGTTGGATAAATGCACTGAAGCAGCAGCAAGGACAGCTTTGGTGACACTCTTCCCATATTCCACTGAGGTTTATTTTATGTTCACTGTGGTTTATTTTTTATTTTGTGCAAATAAACCCTGAAAATACAAACCTAGACCCAGACTGGTTTGTGTGGTTATTTGACATTGATAGAATAAATTACCTTTCCTACATATTTTCCATTATACATCTGCTTCCATTATGTGCTGCACAAGCACATGAGAAGGAAACCTTTGCCATCACAGCCCTTTGCAAACACAGTTCTCTTCCAAGCTTTTGGTATTACTACTAAATAAATATGTATGCAAGATAGCACTGGTGTAGTACTAAAAAACCACTATTATTTATACAGCTTTCAAACTGATACAAATTCTATTTTTTCACACAGAAAACTTGCTCTAAGGCATGGATCTGCAGAGGATCTTCCACAGCTGTGCTTACACCACCTTCAGGACCAGAAACCCAAAAAGCACAGTAGAGACCAAACCTGAGTTTTTCTCACTGAACAATGAAGTGTCTTGTCACCTCAGAGGGAACAAAGTCCATCTGAGATCTGAATTTCCTCTGGAGGTACCCAACCCTCTCCCTTGGCTGTGAAAGCAGACTGAATTTCTAATCTGGCACTCAGGTTGGTAAAAGGGGAGCAATTCTACAGCCATGAGCTTGGGCTTGAAGTCTGTTTGACCCTGTAACACTAGGTCCAGAAGAAATCATCTCACCCAACAAAAAGGGTAAAATAAGGAAAGTTTTCAATACCCTGAAAGATAACAACATGCCTGGCCAGTTTTGGAGCTTTTTGGTAAAAACAAAAAAAAAAAAAATCCAGCTCAGTTTTATCAACTTCTGACAAATATTTTATTTTCATTTACGAACCCCTGCTGCCTGTGGGTATGTAGTCCCAAACCATCACTCCTAGAGCAGCATCACTCTGGCTCTGAGGGACACATCCTGTCCCTTCCAGGATGAGCACTGCAGCTGCTGGGCTCTGTGTCCACATCACCCAAATTTCAAACCTGCACTGAGCACAGTTCAGACCCACAAGGCCAAGAAGGGGACCCACAGGGAGGGAATCCAGCAGAGGAGAGTCTGAAACCCAACACCTCCTGACCTCATTCCATTCTCAGTCATTTCTATTTACTTCATTTTCTTCCACTTCACTTCTACTATGGCCCTGCCAGGTCAGACACAGCTCCTGGAAGCCTTGCAGAGATGCTTTTCTATTGCATCTTATACCATTATATATTCTTACATTGCTCTATTCTGTGTGTTTGTTTGTATTTATACACACAGAGGCAGGTCACCCTTGGTTTGCCACCCAGACAGGACTGCAGAAGTGGCAGAGAGGGGAGCAAAGGCTGGGGTGATTTACAGATCTGCTCTATATGTTGCAACAAACCTCATGCAAAGTCAACATGGCCTTGCATCATAAAGCACAGGCTGGAGCCAAGAAAGAGCTCAGCTGGAAAAGCCATAGAATGAGGAGAGAACAAGCCTGTTCAGGTAAGAGCTCTGCATCCAAAAACATGTCCTGACATATTCACAAGAGCAGGTTAGGTATTTTTGAAGTCGATTTTTCTTTTCTTGCAACTCCCCAATCCTCTGAGCTCATTAAAATGAAGACACTCTAATTTCCAGGAGTGGCCAACAGGGAAAGGTCAAGGAAGGACTTCTTAGTAATGTCTATTCTCAAATTCCAGAGAGAAGATCAGCAGGATTTTCATTAAACCACCATCAAATCATAAATTACTGCACTGTCAAAGGAAAGTAGGACTGCTATTACCTTATATGCAAAAGGAAGTGAAAGAAAAGACCTGATGATTTACAGCTTGTGTACAGGTCTGGCTGAAATGGGATCTTGGGCTGACCAAACCAAGGGTCTGGTTACCAGCAGCAGGCCCTGGCTGGGCACAGAGCAGCCAGAGCTGCTGCACCAGTGGTGTTACACATCCCCTCTGCATGGGAGGTTTTGTGTGGGCACATTCATAGAACCCCAGTTCTGAAGATGCAGAGTAATTCAGAGAATGTTTATAATGCCTTCAAAAGAGACAAAGCAGCAGTTTTTGCTGCTGCACCAAACCTCAAAGAAAGCAAGCCCTGGGAACCCAGTGAGATCTGTACTGAACAGGACCCTCAGTCTCTTAGGGAGGGATGCCAGTGTAAAATCCAGAGCTGTTGCTTGTTACTTTGTGGTTTGT
Organism: Lanius collurio; assembly: GCA_020086605.1. NCBI lineage: Eukaryota > Metazoa > Chordata > Aves > Passeriformes > Laniidae > Lanius > Lanius collurio. The sequence goes on along the minus strand of JACBWW010000037.1, from coordinate 3,195,092 downwards.
ATTCCATGGATAGAGGCCAGAGGAAGACAGTCTGATGAGACAAATCACTTTTGTTCAAATTGAATCAAATATTTGATTTTATTCATCCTATCTTCACTTGAAAAATGCCATCTGTCCACTACAAGGCATCCGACTTCTGACTAAGAAAAAAACATTGCTCGAGGCCCTCAAAGGGAGAACAAAGTGAGGAGCTGAATCTCCCAGGTGCAGCTCTAATGACTTGAGTTTGGGGTGTTCAGAGCTGTAACTGCCTTTGTCTCTCAGGGCAGCTTTCCTCAGATCCATGGGTTGGATCCGAAGACCAAGAAACTGTCTTTTAACAGTTAATTAGCTGCACCAATTAGTGGTCACATTGTAAAAAGAGTAACAAAATAAGCATGAAAACCAACAATAAGAAAGCAGCTGGATCTGAAAGCAGGGAGAGATGGCAGAAAGCTGGGGCAGCACATCCAGCAGCCAAACCGTGGCTTGACAGAGGCTCTGAAGTGTGGCAGCCAAATGGAAGTTGTGGTTGTACCCACGCAAATTTGGGCCCCTCTCCTGCATTGCAGTTTCACTTTTGTCACCCCTGGGTATTTCCACTGAAATCCTGTTCAATTACCTTGAGTAACTTCCTGCCTGCAGCAGGGACAGGGAGAACAGAGCACAGCACACGGGCCTCACTCCTGCTCCAGGGTCACACTCCATGCTTGAGCAACAGAATCTGTGCCCTGCAAATCCAAAAACTGGAGCATGGAAAGACCAATGGTTTGTGGGCAGACACCAAGTGCACACCACGTGCTGTACCTGTATCCCAGAATGTGCTTTTTGGAAAGGTGATGCTTAGGATAGCAGTTGCTTGTCAGTGTCAAATAATCTGCCCTGTCCCTTGGGCTTCTGGAGAAAAGGGGTGACCCAAGATGAGGTGAAGAGTGAGAATCGAGCTGGGGTGACTTCTGTATTAAATTTAAGGCACTGTAATACAGGGTTAAAATAGAAGCACCTGCAGCCTTTATGCAAGAACCTGTAATTATGTGCACAAAGACAGGTCTCAGCCTGTGGAGCTGTAAGCGTGCATTATACATTATTATGGGGCTAACAACCAGAGAAGCTGATAGGGTTGGTTAATTATTGCATTCTATATTATCTTTTATTAGGAGACATGCATTATGATGGTCTCATTTTTTAAATCCAAATATTAAAGCATTTTATGACTGCACCACATGCAGGAGGAGCCTGCCCTGTGTCAGCAGCCAGGGCTGCACCTACAAACCCACTTCTCTCTCTGCAGACTTGCCCTGCTCTGGTCCTCTGGGGCACCTGCACTCCCCATCTCCCAGGCTGAAGTGATGATCAGGCTCACTGCGAGTTCTAAGCCCAAAGTGCCCCTTTGATCTCGGAGCTGATCTGAGCCCTTGGTGCCTGCTGGCAGGTTATGCTGTGAGTGTGCAATGCCATGATCTGGCTGGCAGAGGTTTATCTGCCAGGACAGAAAAGCTGGTGCCCTGCAGGAGCAGAGCTATCTGACAGGGTGGTACTTCAATCAAAGGAGAGTGGCAAGATGCTTCTGTCCCCAGAGGATGCTCTCCAGCTCTGCACTGACAAGATGCAGTGACAGGAGCTGCCCACACTCACAGCACTGTTACACACTGGTAACACACATCCTGCTGGTCCCTCTCAGAACGTGCATTCCTGCCGTCCAGCCACGTCCTGGTGCTCACCCTGGGGGAACTGGCCTCTGAGGATGGGCAGGGGGCTGCTCAGACCCAGCCTTCACTTCCAGCTGTCTGCAGAGGATGGGAAGACCCTGGATCCAAGGGTGCCCGTGCATTGCAGGCAGGTGGGTGCTGCTGCACACCTGCCTGGAAAGAACTCATGGCAAAAGGCTGGACCTGCTCCACTCCAGGTAAGGGCAAGGTTGTGCTATGTGTAGAAACAAAGAGAGGTGCTTCACCCTTGTGTGATGAAAGCACAGCCTGGGCTTAAGCCTTTTGTTTTCAGCCACTTCATCCAATAAGTATGCCTTGACTTCTTCTGCTGAAAAAAAAGAGGAAATGATCCAGCTTCTGTAACATCTGTCATTCCAGATTACCCTGAATGCTTCCCAGCAGAGAGGGCACAGAAAAAACACGGCCATCTCCTCCCTAGCAGCTGTTAAATGAAACAGGAAAAGGCGGCCCTACAGCATGACGGTGCTTTGAAGCTCTGGCCTGTGGGCCAGGCTTTGGTCACCTTTGGGGAAGTTTTAACTGCACCCTTCACCAACCTCCCTGCTGATGCTGGGACCTTACTTTGCCTTCTTGCCTCAAACATGACTGCCCTCTCCTCTGGGAGCCCTACCCCAGGCTGGGGCATCCTCTCTTTCACTGCACATGAAGAGCAAACAGGCAACAAAATAAACCCACACATTCACCTTCAGCAGCTGAAGAGGGCAAAGCATTTTCTGTTTGCAAACGGGGAAGAGCAGCAAATCCCTCTGCAAACCAGCTTCCCATTAACCAGCCCATGATAATATCTTACACTCTCCCATGGCAGTTTAACTGTCACCCCGACAAACAGATGGACTTTTGTAATACCAAGAACACAAATTCACAAGAGGAGGCGAGCCTCAGGATCTGATGGCATTCAGAGTTGGTTGGAGGGGACAATAAAAGGGTTCTTTGTCCCTTCAGCTCTCCAGAGGCAATAATGGGGGAGCAGCATGTCCCCTCCCAGGCCAAATAGCCTGCCAAGGCAGTTACAAAAACACACGATGTGGCAATGATGAGCCCTATCTTCTCCTCCAGCCTCGGCTTAACAGTCCACCTGTCCCAGCAGTTCTCTAATCTCTACCACTAAGAATTGGTGAAAACCTCCCTCCTCCCAGGGAACTCAAACACCAGCATGTTTTGTAAATATGCATCCCAAGGATGCAGAGTTAATACTTCACAATGATTCTTTCCATGCCAGAATGAGTTAAGGTAGGAGTCTCTGTCCTGGCTTCAAATTTCCTGGCTTTCCTCTGTCTGCGTCACGACATAATTCTTTCCAGCAGCCTTTTCCTCAGATGTTCAGAGTTAGCATTGGGATCCCTGCCAGCTCTCCTTCCCAAAACAAACATGGAGCCTCCTGATGCCAAAGATTTGCCTTCTATTCATTTCTCCAGGGATAGAACACTTGGCTTTACAAGCAATGGCCCAATTTTCAATTCAGCATATGTATATAAATAAAAATGCAGCTTTGCAGAGCCTTGTCTGCACTAGAAAAGACTGGATGGCGTGTCCATAGCAAGCTGTCTCCCTCCATCAACTGTAAATAGAGCTTCAATTAATTAATGAGATTATCTGCCAAGTTAGTACACATAACTTCAGCAAGGAAATAAAGCTTATTGTCAAAGTACTTTTTGCTGGTGTAATCATGTCAGCACCAGAGTTTTTGCTAGTAATAAAAACACCCACGCATTACCAAACCACTCTGGTTCCAGTGTAAACCCGGTCTAAAACTAACACCCTGAAAAGTGATAAAATACCATTCCCATCTCAGAAAAAAGCTTTTCTTTCCCTCCAGTGTCCCTGGGCTCATAACACCTCCCCTGCTCTGGTGACCTGCCTGCTTTGCCTGGAGGACTGGAAATTGCAGAGCTGCTGGTGGTTGATGAGAAGTGATTGAAAGGAAGCGTTGCTGTGAGCCCTGCAGAGAGCAAACCACAGCCCTGCCCTGCTCCCGCAGGGACAGCTGAAATCTGGGTAGATTCTGCCCCACTAAGGGACGTGTCCTTCAAGCTCAGGACAGGTGGAGTGTTTGTCCTCCAGCAAGCCCAGGCTGCTGCTGTCTGCTCTTCTTTTGGAAGGAAAACAAGTAGGTTTCTCCTTTTTGAGGAAACAAGTGTGTGACTTATGTCAAATCTGTGCTTAATAAGCTCCTGAGAGAGGAGAAATGCAGAGAATGGGAAGGAAATCACCTGTAATAAGCACTGCTAATATGCCTCCATCAAGTATTGTCTTTTTTTGGTTGTTGTTGGGGAGGGTATGAGGTGCAGTGGCTGCACCCAATGGACAGGGCACCTGCAGATATTAAATCATCTGCTGCTACTCATGGATTTTTTCAATACACCTTTTATGATCACTATATTCCTTCTATGTGTGCCCAGTTTCCAGCAATAAACTTAAGGCACCTTCCATTAATCCCTCAGAAATTCAGGGGGTTTGTCCTTTGAAGAAGGCAAAGGTGGAGATGCCCAATCCCTGCCTCCCCTCCTCCTTCCTGAAAGGTTTAGCCCTAGAATTGGCCTGAATGTGTACGTTTATTTTACATTAAAGAAGTGGCCGAGATAAAAATAGAACATGACAAATATTACCTAATGAAGAGATAACATATTGATTATTTAGGCAATATAATTATTACAAATAAAGGTGGTTGCTAAGCCTATTTCCTTGCTCACACAGAAGTCAATAGCAGCTAAATTCAGGGTATTTTTAGAGTAATAAAGAGCTACACCATGGGCTCAATCAGCTTCAATATTGAAGGAGTGCAAAATGAGAATGCTTAAACAATATGTCCAAGTCTTCTAGGCATTCAGGAAGAGACACAAATATATAATCATTCATAATTAACAATTTCTCCATAGCACCACCCGTGAAAGGATCTCATGTTCCTTCATAAATATTAATTAAATCAACCCTACACCCCACTTGTGTAACAATTATTACTGACATTAACAGATGGAGAAACTAGGGCACAACTTCATTGCCTACACAGAGCATCTGCTGCAGATCTGGGGTGAGACTGACCCATCCGCAGCCCAGGCTGAACCATCAGATGCTGGTTTCTGATGCCTTGTGACAAGGATCTGCCTCCAAAAACTGCCCCTGATTTGTCACATTAGGGTGGAAATGCCTCTTTGAAACATTCATGTCAAACAGTGTCAGTGTTAGACAGGGAAACCAAGGAGCTGTGTCTCCAAGGAAACCAGCATACGTGAGGAGAAGGAAGTAAGGAAACTAAAGCAGGAGCAGAGCAGAAGCTTGAGAAGGCAGCTGTTCTGATTTTCCTGTTTTTTATCATTCTGCTATGATTTTCTCTTCTTAAGTGAGATAGCTTTCTGCTGTGGATGTCAGAGCAATTTATTTAGAAACAATTAATTTAGCTTTCCATCACTCAAGCATGAAGAGACAGACCTTCACCTTGACAGCTGCCCCAGGAGTCCACCTGGCTTCCTCCTGGGCAGCAGCCACCAGCAGATGCCAGCACATGTACCCTCATGCCCCCCATTCTCCTCACATGCCCAGCCTTGCTGAGGCTCCAGCTGTCATTTCACCCAGGAGCCACCCAGGGACCCCAGCAGGACACAGGGATTCAGTTCCAACCCCCAGAGCCCACCTGACAGAACAGAT